>UCOH01007583.1:0-21902 GCA_900474275.1 Synergus japonicus
TATTATTATTATTATTATTATTATTATTATGACCAGGAAAAGAGTTCTCTGATCTCTAGATTGTTTTTGAGAATAGTATACTATCAACTTTACATTATTTCCAAGTCTAACGTAAATAGTGTTTGAGAGATATGAACTTTGTGGATTAAGACAAACTCCAATGGTGTTTGAAGTACATATGAATTTAGTTCCTCTCAGGTTCAATTTCTGCTCAGATCCGATTGCCGTGCTCCAATTGCTTAGAATCAAACTCACAGGGTGGCAATTGATTTTACTAGATGAAAGGAATTGAGTGAACTTGGATTCAGTCAAATCGATAATTGCTAGATTGAAATTCTATATGAATTGCTCACTGAAAATACACAGAGTGTATTTTGAATATAAACAAAATTACAGAAATAAATATCTCAAATATTAGTGACATATTTCTTGATGTTGAACGAATCTTAATTGAAAGTAGAGTTTGCAAATTAATTGAACAATGTGTTACTAACTCATCATTTGTCATTTTCAAGAGTGTCATAGGTGAAGTGGGCGGAAGGACATCTGTTAACGTCACTCTCTTCGCTTTGCCTTTGGTACACACAGAGATTTATTCGATTCGAATCTATGCGGCTTGTCGTTAGAGATGAACCGCTCCTCTAGTAGCATCGAGCAGAGTTACTTATTCGTCTCTGTTTTGTACAAAAGGTGCAACAGAGTGTAATAAATGAATAATGACCTGAATGATGCACCAAAGGTACATCACACGAGATTTGAAAAATGTTATTTACAAACACAACATAAATGAATTATTGGTACTGACTCTATGTCTGAAAGGGATGCTTCATATCTAAAAAAATGGACCTCGCAATTCTGATTTCCTGTAGATACAATGAAACTTTTATAATTATAATTATATAATATTTAATATTAATATTTTTGAATTTTTCATAAATATTTTCATATTTTTCATACTAGGAAGCTGAACGGGTTACGAATCTAAACCAAAATCGCAACACACCCAAAACTTGAAATTCACCTTAGACCTTACCCTCTCTATCAATCTTCAAGGGTTAAATAGGGGTTATCGCTTGGGAGCTATATGTATCCGGTTTAACTTAACGGTGATTCTTGGGGTCGCAAATACATGAGAAGACCGGAAATGGTCATGGTTTTAGTGCTTTGTGGTACCACTGAAGAACTTGACGTAGTTCATCCAAGATTAAAACACACATTATAACTATTTTTTTTTGCGTTTATTTCAGTGTAAATATAAAAGGGCTTTTACTTTAATATATAGAAATATAAAAAATACACACAAGAGCCTTCGAAGCACAAAATAATACCGAAAGGAAGATAAAATAATTTAAAGAATACATTATTTCGGTTGAGAAGGCAGGAATAATGATGGTTCCATTTTCGGATGGTAGTCTCTCAACTTCACCTATTGTATTCACTAATGGTATCTCTGATAGTGAGCTAGATACTTTTAAGAAGGAACTTCTCTTTTTTTTACGCGTGCGATTATTTTCTTTTTCTTTTTCTTTTTACAACTTGAACTCATTCCAAAGCCAATCAGATTTCAGAACTATAATATATGCGAGATTTTTGAGACATTTTTAGAGAGAAATTATTTTTTTAGAAAGGAATTTCAAGAGGTTTCTGCAAATTTTAAGAGAATTCAAGAGATTTTAATGATTTTTAAAAGACAATCGCATCTTTAAAGATTTGACTCAATTTTATGAGATTTATAATAATTTTAAGTAATTTTAAGAGATTTTTATTGAGGGATTTCAGAGGATTTTTATGATTGCTTAAAAAGATTTGGTAGAATTTACAAGGATTTCGGAGGTTTTTGTAAAATTTTAAAAATATTCAAGAGATATTTCTACTTTTTAAAATATTAAAATCTTTTTTAATGATTTCATGGAATTTGATGCGATTATTTCCTTTTTTTCCTACAACTTCAAATCATTGAAAAGTTATACAATAACAATGTATGCGAGATTTTCGAGACATTTCGTGACACCACTTTTTTAAGATAGGATTTTGACTAAACAAAATCAAGATCCATAATATTTTCGAGTCTAGGCATATAAAACTGAATGTCCATATTGAAATTCCTAGAAGTAACTTGAAATCTCTGAAAATCCGGAAAAACGCCGGTGAATTTCTGATTAGTTATTTTATAAGAATATCATGCTTCTAATCCTTCACGCTGGCACACCCTCTATCGACTCTAGTGTTACATTTCTATTTGTAGAAGTAAATCTCAATGGATGGGAGTAACTTCGGAAACTGAAAGTAGGGTAAGTGCACCAGCTGTGGATCGAGACCCGATTTCGAATCATGTCATTGAGCTGAACACATATCTGATGCTATTGGAAGAAATTCTGTCTTTTTTCCTTCTGAATCTCGAATTGAACTTTGAACCCAAGAGTGATAAAGGAAGCGAAACTTTTATGCGAAGCAAAGTGTGTAGACTGTAGATTATTGTAGAACCTACAGAATAATAATACGCCTTATTATTTCAATTTCAATTTCCTTTATAAAGTGTTTACGAATTAATATAAGAAATAGAGAGCGCAGAATGTCTAGAGTCGTATAGAGTCTTTCTTCATAAGGTTTCTGACTTTCTGTTAACAATAGAAGTGGGTGGAGTTTACGGATGCTGTACAGAAGGAAAGACGATATTCACTCTCTCATTCTCTTAATTAATGATTCGAATCTCGTTTATCATTGTAAGTTTTTCACCCCTTGGCTCCATCTTCTTCTTCTCGCAAGCCGCTTGCGCTTTTCCGTCTATTCGTTTGCTACTTCCGCTCCTCCACTCCTCCGTCAACAACACACTACCTCCCTCTGTCTGTAATTAAATAACTTCAAGACACTATCCGTTCATTCGGCTCACCTACATATTTTTGCTCTTTTTCCAAAGACAGAAGACCTTAGCTTCCGGCATGAGACAGCTGGAAAATTAATTCATAGAATTTGATGTGTGAAGGGAAGGGATCGAGTTAAATCGAATTTGCCCGAAGAAAACTCTGAAGAAGCAGCATCTGCGAATGGCAGCCTCTTATGTCTACAATTAAATGACATAAGGGGTGGAAAAAAAATTCGATTAAACCTAAGCGCATCAGCAGAAGATTCGTCACGTAAAAGTTCACTAAGAGTTATAAGCAACCCCTCGTAAAATAGAATCCCATATTTCCATTGGAGAGTGACAATGTCTGTTGTATATGTGTGTATAATGTGTATGTTGTACATGCCTTAACTTGTTGCCAACCCCCCTTGGTACAATATGTTCGTCGAATATAACGCAGCAGACATAGACAAATAGACAAGTAGAGATATTAAAAGAGCACACTTGAAGAATCATTCATTCTTTAAAATAACATGAACGTTTCTCTTTTTTTAATTTACGTTCTTTTTCAATATTATGTAATTTATTATACTTTATTTCTCTAATCTCTTCAAATCTATGTTAAACTTGGTGAAAATCTCTTAAAATTTTCAGGAATTTCTCGAAAATCTTTAAAATTCAACAATAACATTTAAAAACCCTATATGTATAATTCTTTCAAAATCAGAAAACTTTCATGAAATCCCATAAGATTAGTAGAAATCTCATAAAATTGCATAAAATTCTTAAAAATGCCAATTCTTTTAAAAGTCCTTAGAATCTCTTAATTCTCTTAAAATTCTTGGAAATTCCATAATAACATTTAAAATCCCTTAAAATTCCAAAAACCTTGTCGAAGGGTAAATAATGATTTGAAATCGTAATATACGAATTTATTAAATATATTTCGAAATATAGGCCAGTGTTGTTAAAAACATACAAATGCAATTATTAGCTGTCAGGTGGGCGACACATCTGTGTCCTTTTCACTGACACACCAATTTTTATCCGTGTCCCTGGATTACGCTCACATTGCGAATCTAGCAGATTTTGAATCTACCTCCGTTCAACTCTAAAACCATTCTGTACGGACGATTGAATAATCGTTATGTAAATCCAATTGAAGCGTGAGTTCCACTTTCGAATACATCTATGTCCTGCGTAGCTACGTATCTGCATATTACAAATTTTATACCAACGAAATAAAATTAAAATGCGCTAGAAGTAATTACGTTACAAGCTAATAACTCAAGAGAAAAAATAATATAAATGAAGCATAAAGAAAAATGCATATACAACACAAAATATAAAAATATATCATGCATATCTGAAAGTTTCAAAAAATTCAGGGAAAACTGTTATTACAACTTTTCTTGTAAAACTGATGTTACATGTTATAAGTGATGTTTCATGTTAAAACGGATTTTACATTTTAATACAGTTTGTTAATTCCATTAGCAACTTTACTTCACTTTATTTATAAAATTTGTTATTATTATTATTATTATTATTATTATTATTATTATTATTATTATTAGTATTCAAAAAAGAAATATTTTTGAGCACACAGTAATAATAGCATTCCCACAGGTTACATATATTAACAGAAGCTCCGATCCCTGTGACGCAAACTACAGTCGAGCGATGAAATTTCGTTTCCTATCGATTTTGTCGAACCGTTGCGCGTATCAAAGGCCATCACTTTTGACGTGGCTATAAGCCAACTTTTTTATTAAAATTATCGAACCTATAAAAAAAATGGGTCGACTTTTAATGTATGCATACAAATTCTAGTCGGTAACATTATAGCTGAAAGAGTTATACACCAATGAAAATCGATTACAGGAATTGGCGGTGTGCATAGTTTTTACGATCAAGTAAATTAAAACATGATTTTATGACTTGCAAACAATTTTAACTGCGAAAATGTTTCGATGTATTGAGGCGTTTGATTTTAAAGCATAAATTATGCACTCAAGATATCAGACAATTGCCATTTCTAGAATACTTGATTACTTGCCAAGAAATTATTCAATATCTGAGAAATTCATCTAAATTCAAACGTTTCCGGTATTATGATGAGAATCTAGAAGGTATTCTTGTATCGGCATTATGATATCAACCACAATCTCGAAATCCGAAATGGGATCTCTGCAAATTGAATAGTATTGAAAGATTTTAAATTATTACAATACAATCTTTAAAGTATAATATACTATTGCAATACAATCTATATTGTAATGGTGTACTAAACACTGAATGTACTAAAGACTAGCTGTACTAAAATTATGAATTTTCATTAGGGAAACATAATTATAAATAATGATCAGTTTATCGCATGACTCATTTGTAACAAGACTCTCTCTGGAGCTGTTATCTTCCATCGAATAATGTAAAATATTTGAAACATGAAGGAAGAGAGGAAGAGACAGGGCTGGTAATATCAGCACGTCAAACTCTCGATAGTCAGAATGGAGGATGGAGAAGAAGGTGGAAACTAAGTTAGCTACGGATCTCTTATCACAAGTAGTGAGTCTACCCACGTTCTCCTTATCTTTCTCATCCTAGTCCCTCGATTCGAACTTACGCCCTGCAATCCGCAGTCATACTATGAGTACATGTATATATACATATGTACGTAGCCCAAATGTATGAGTTGTACGTCGTAAGCGTAACAACATCCTCGCTTTCCTTCCATATATTATGTAATATTATTTATTTTTAGACCCCTTCTTCCATTTGTTAATTAATTATATACGACATACGAGATCATTTGAAACTTGAAACTTCTCCTTTATTTCTCTATAAGAGAAAAGTAATTCGATCACTCTCAGGTAAAGTGTTTCTTCCCTCTTTTATGAGATAATTAGATTTCCTACGAGGTAAGAAAGGCAAATGCAATAAAATTGTTGGCTATTGATGCCAACGTGTTACCTTGCCTTAGTGATCTGAAAAGTTAGGCGTGATGAAATTGTGCATCTTTTCAGGCTTTTATGCTACTTACTAGCAGACCAATATGTGCGCGATTATTACATTCTCATCAGAGAGAATGTAATAACTTTCGAAGAAATTGACCGATGGAAGGTCAAGTTCGTTGGCCAGCCATTTTGGATACAAATCTAGAAAGTTGTAGCATTTTGAAAATTTTTTAAATCACTTTTTTTTTTAAATTTAAAAATTCTAATCACGGATGTTCGTAGTACTTAAAAAATTGAAAGACTTATAATATTTTGAAAATCCAAAAAAATTAAATAAAACTTGAATTAGAAGCCAAACAACGCTCGATATGAAAAAAAGTCTAAATATGAAAAATGTTTCTTTTTGAGCGTAATTATTGGCCTTAAAAAGATCTAAAAGTTCTTCTTTGACCATTTTTCAATAGGATGAGTTGTTTTCGTTTTAATCATGAAAAATATTGTACCCTGATGAGAATGTGCTCCTTAAGGTCGATAGAACCTTAAGTAAATTAGTTTTCGTTTGCATTTCATTCCATTTTGTAGTAATTTAAATAAAAATAGGTGCAAGCGTGCCGAAGGGTACAAGCGTCGCGAAGCGCGACGTATCCATGATAATGTGCCCGCGCGCGTAAGCGGGCAGATTAAAAAAAATTTTTTTTTATTATTTGAAGTCATTCCAAGGTGTGAGCATTTTAAAATTTAAATTATTGTATACGTTGGGTAGCGCCACTAGTGTACCTTCTTCATTAAAGTCTGTCAATCAATGAGTCAGTCTGTTCAGGCAAGTTAAAGAGTATACATGGCCGCGCTCTTCTGTCCCATGTATAACGTTTTATATCTAATAAACTATGTTTTATTCTAGTTCTTATTTGTTTGATTTGTGCCACCCTTACAAAAGCCAATCAGATTTGAAAACTATAATGTATGCGAGATTTTTGAGACATTTTTAGAGAGAAATTATTTGTTTAGAAAGGAATTTCAAGAGATTTCTAGAAATTTTTAGAGAATTTCATGATTTTTCGGTGATTCTTACGAAATTTAAAAAAGTTTTAGGATTTTCAAAAGATTTCCTAGAATTTTAAGGGATTTTAATTAGGATGTTTCACGAAATTTTAAAATCTTTTTATAACATCTTTAAAATTCGTTAAAACTATATTAGACATCCCATAACATTCCATAAAATCTTGTGCAATTCTTAGAAATCTTTTAAAATATCTTAAAATTCCTTGGAATTCAAGGACAACATTTCAAATTCCTTAAACCCCCAAAAAGTTTTACAAATCTTTTGAAATTCCTCAAAATTTCCCGAAAACCTTAGAAATTGCTGAAATTCTTTGAAATCGTTAAATTATTTAAATTCTTAGAAACCTCTTAAAATTTTTCGAAATTTCAAACATTTATAGAATCCCTTTTAAAATCGCTAAGAATTTTTAAAAGTTTTTCAGGGAATTTTATGAAGAGATTTCAAAGGATTTTAAAGATTTTTAAAAGATTTAGTAGAATTTAAAGAGAATTTAAAAGACATTTTTTAAAAGGACTTTCAAGAAATTAGCCGATTTTTAAAAGATATCGTGTAGTTTTTATGGATTTGATGAATTTTTATGTGATATGTAATAATGTAAAAATATTTTACGAGATTTTTCAAATTTTAAAAAAATTTTTGTAGAATTGTTAAAAATTTCATGGAATTTCGCGAAATTCCTGATGATTTACAGGGATTTTAAATGTTACGGAAATTCAAGACGTTTCTCGGAATTTTTAGAGATTTTCATGAATTTTAACGTGAATTTCAAAATTTTTGTGAAATTTTATGAGATTTAAAAAGGTTTCCGGGATTTTAAATCTTGTCGTAGAATTTTGAAAAGTTGTTGATAATTTTAAAGGATTTTAAGGGATTTAAAATTTTATTATGTAATTTTTCCAGAAATTTTAAGAGAATTCAAGAGATTTTAATGATTTTTGTAAAAAAAACATCGCATCTTTAAGTATTTTATTAAATTTTATGAGAGTTCTAACAATTTTAAAGGATTTCAAGAAATTATTCTGATTTTAAAAAATATTTTATGAGATTTAGAGGAATTTAAAACTTGCCAGAATTTTATTAAGAGATTTCAGAGGATTTTTATGATTTTTTTTTTTAATTTTGTAGAATTTCTAAGCATTTCATTGAGTTTGATGAAATTTCTAATGATTTGAAAAGATTTTAGTTGTAAAGAAACTTCAAGACGTTTGTAGAAATTTTAATAAATTTTGACCATTTTTAAGTGATTTTTACTGAGTTTTGAAGATTTTTTAGTATTTATAAAAAGAATTTCTAGAATTTTAAGATATTTTAAGAACTTTAATAGATTCCAACGAATTTTAAGTTAGTGATATCTAATGTTTTTGTGAAATTTCGAGGAATTTTAAGAGAATTCAAAAGATTGTTATGATTCTTAAAAGATTTTGTGGGATTTAATAAAATTTCTAATAATTTTAATGGACGTTTTAAAGGATGTAAGGAGACTTTAAATATTATCGTAGAATTTAAAGAATTTAAAGAAGTTTCTGGGAATTTTAAAAAGTTTTCACGAATTTAAAAGGATTTCGAAGGTTGTCGTAAAACTTTAAGAGATTTTATGAGATTTTTCTAATTTTTAAAAGGTTTTGTAGAATTTTGAACAATTTCATGGAATTTGATAAGATTTCTAAGGATTTTAAGAGATTTTAAATGTGTTTTTCTTCATTAAACTTCGAGTTATTGAAAAACCAATTAGGTTTACAACAACCAGTATGTAAGATTTTCGAGACATTTTGTGACACTACTTTTTTAAGACTGGATATAGTATTTTTAATTTGATCTTTTTGTTCCGTCTTTTTATGATGGAAAACCTTAAGACGATTTGTGCTTAACTAGAGCTAACGATATTCAAAAAATCCATCCATATATGTATAAGTATTGTTAAGTTTTCTGTGAATTTCTTGTCGAAGTTGAAGAGTCCCGCGTGGAGGCGGCGCACAAAACTTTCAAATCCTGGAAATGCATTATAGAGTTCCGTCTTTTTTGTTGTTGGGATCGTAACTCTCACAGTCGAAGCTTTTGAGTCCGATTTGTAATTCACCGAGTCAAGAGCAAACTACGGCCAACGTTGGCTTAACAAGTGGTAAGATAAAGTTGGAATGTAAAAGTTTCCACCTCTTCAAGCAACCAACGTAGCAAACACAGAAAAAAAGGGTACAGCATACGATGAACCTAAACGGCCTCGCATTGCAAGTTGAGAAGTACAACAGTTTCTGTTATTTTATTACTTTTCTGTGAAATTTCATTATTCAAATGAAATTCTAGAGACGCGGCTTATTCTCTTTCTTAGTATGCCTCGATTTCAGTGACGTTTGCATTGAATCAAGTTTGTCTGCGGCTGGCGAGTTTATAATGTTATAATTTTCGATTTTATGTAAATGAAGGCGAGTAAATGATATTAAACATTGGATTGCAACTTTCAGTCTAGTTGAGAGGGGTTCACGAGCATTTTACTCTCTCCAATTTATGACTATCCGACAATATTAATTTTAAGGTGGAAGCCTGGAGGGAAAAGATACGAAACTTGATTACGCCACGACTTATCCGACCAATTGATTTATAAGTTTGCGCTGGGTTACAGAAGATCTTGTAAAACATTCTATATTGAGTTAAGAAATTTCCTTAAAGCGATTTTCCACAAATTTAAGAGGTTTTGGTTTTGTTTCAGGTTTGAAACAACGATGGTCTACTGAAGCTCCCAGAGGAGGTGAGTTACGCAATTTATGCATTCTTCTACTGCTTATATATCGGTGAGATTTAATTTAATATTCAAGGAAATAAAACTATATTATAATCGTGAAAAGTATTTGCATTCATGCCCCAACTACAGAGTCCAATTTTCCGATTCAACTATCTGAAAGATAGAACCAATTGGTATAGTCGGAATATACGAATGTGGTTTCTGAAGGTTTATATGCAATGTCGGTACTCATTATGAAGCAGACAAATTTGTGGCTCGTTATGGACGGCTTAGCGTATGCATATAGCAGGCCAAATGTATGGCAGTTGGCAGTGACGAATATCTAAATTTTCAGAGCATATGGTGAACCGTGATACAGGGGTCGCTTTTTAAGCCACTCATGCATCACAATTTGAGGCTGTGCTTTAAAAATCCCGCCCAATGTCACTCCCTCATGCTAGCGTCATATCAAAATCACAAAATAAAAATCTACCTCCGGATATTTTTAAAATTTTTCCATTTTTCTCTGCATCGTTTCTCTTTGTTAGTTTAAAAATACGAAAGTGTTTTTTTTTTTTTTTTTTTTTTTTTTTTTTTTTTTTTTAATAAACAGTTTTTATAGTAAAACTCTGGAACACACTGAGATTTTATTTCAAATTTTCTGTGTCGTACTATTATTATATAACTATTACACGCACGAAATTATGTATGCAAGATTTAATTGCGTAATTGTCCTGCCAATTCGGTTTAATTAAATGAAACACGGTATAATTAAAGATGAATAAAATGATAATGAAAAGCCGTCGATTCATTTTCGTCAAGAGCAATTTAAATACGCGTGATTATTACAGCTTGAAATATATTGGGACGACTGACAATTCCCGAAAAATAAAATTGCCGACAATATAAAATTCTCGAAACTTTAAAATTCCCGTTAGTAGAAAATTCTCGGAAAAAAAATTATTTTGATAAATAAAGAAATAAATAATTGAAATAATAATTGTTAAAAATTGTTTTTATTATTCTGTATTTTTAAAAATATTTTTCAGAATCATAAAAACAATTTAAAAAAATGATTAGTTAAATTATTTATTTATTTAAATAATTTTTTTCGGGAATTTTATAAACTGTCGGAAATTTTCTAGTGTCGGGAATTTTCAGTCGTCCCTGTTATTTTATGTTCTGAACAATGATTGATTATTGGACTGAAGTTTCAGACGTTTTTAACGTCTAGTTTGACGAATTTTGTGATTTTATTTTTTTACATTTACTGGATTTGATAGAATTTGACGAGATTTCTAATGATTTTAAGGGATTTTAAGAGATTTTAAAAGGTTTCTGGGATTTTATTAAATTTTATGAGATATTCCAGCTAGTAAATAAATATAAATTTTAGGTTTTGGAAACTTTGGAAAATTTGTATTATTGATATTTTTATAGATTTATAGAATTTATAGATTAGAAAAAATCAAGATCCAATAATTTGAAACTGAAAATTTGCATTTTTAGTTAAATAACGACGTGATATGTAAGTAATTCTTTGAATATAATTTTGCAATAATATTTACTTTAATAAAAAACAAATGTTTCAACTGCTTTTAATTAAAGTAGATTTATGAAGCGCTGCATGCGACACAAATATACTGATCCTCTATATCGGTTGTAAAGAGCAAACAGTAATTGCGAAGAGCCAAAGTCGCGGGATTGCGAAAGTTTAAATTATCATGCTCGGGTGGGAGAACGGGGATTTTTCATTTTCATCGTTTATGGCATTGAGGGAGGAGAGTATTTATATATCAAACTCTGTGCATATACGAGATATACAAATACATTAGTAGGCTTGTAGATACATATGTCTTGTTTGAATTTAACTCTCCTATCTAATTTTGTTAATTGGAAACAAGGAGTGCGAATGTGGATAGTCATGGCTTTGGGAAACTTTAAATTATCCTGTCCAGTGAGAGACGATCTCACAGGAATAACTGGGATTGGCCGAGTCTGATTAGTTTGGTGGTCTCTGGTCAGTTTAGTGCTGAATACAGAGGAGAGAATGTAACTACGGGTCGGAGATATAGTTTTCTTCCCGAAAACAAGTACCAACTGGAAAAACATGTTGCTTTAGCGACAGCGACGACACCCTATTCCTATTCTTCTAAACTGCAATCTCATTTCTTTTACACATATATGTACCAAGAGAAAACTATTTTATTTATATAGAGTAAAATCACGTGTCATTCTGGTCGACTTTACTGATTTTCAACAGAACATGAAATCAAGTTTCCAAAACCAAAAAATCAGACGTTTCCCGTGTTTTTAAGGGATTTCAAGAGATGTCAAGTGAGTGTAAGGATTGATTCAATTGATTTCAACAAAATTCAGGGATTTTCAAGAGATTTCGAGATATTTTAAGTAATTTAAATCAATTGCAATAAAAATATATTATAATTTCAAATAAAAATATTTTTAAATTACTTGACATTCTTGAAAGCTCTTAAAAGTCCTTAACATTACTTATTGTTTAAATTTACTTAAATGTTTCTCACGGAATTTTAAAGGATTTCAACAACATTTTTATGATTTATAAAAGATTTGATTGTAGTTTAAGGAATTTCAAGAGATTCTGAAAATATTTTCTGAAATTTTGAATGACTAGAACATATCATATCGCGCTTCGTGCACTTATATAATTACTTCACGTTACGCACTTGTGACGATCCCACGTGACCATCTCTCAACCAATCTAGGGTTTTGAGAATTGTGAAAACATTTTTTGATATTTCTTTCCCAATAAATTGCAAAAAATTATACTAGCAGAAATTTATCGACTTAGCATTTAAAGAGATCTCCAGTAACATTCAGTAATTTCCATGGATCTCAAAACAATTCAAAAGAGTTTAAAGAGATTTTTAGTTTAAAAGATAGTTTCAGCGACTTTAAAAAGTTTCAAGAATTATTTAGAAATTGAACAAAACTTTAAAGGATTTTAAAGTTTTCTTTAAGGGTTTCAAAAGCTTCGAATGTTTCAAAGAAAAAAAAAAAAAAAAAAAAAAAACTGCTAAAGAATTAGATTCAAAATATATCTTAAAAGTCTTCAAGACAAATTTATGATGCCCTACAAAATTTGGTTCTGATATATTCAAGGGTATGAAGGATGCCTATTCGGTACACACACATACCTTCGATTTTATATATGTATATATAGATAGATGCTTCCTACATTATTTCCATTAATATCAAGAAACTTTACAATATAACTGTAGTTTTTCATTCTGGACATTCTTCTCCATCTTCTATACTTCGGCACTTCAGGAAATTGCTGCTTTTGTCACTTGTTTTAGGTACGTGCTTGCAATATCTTGAAGGTTTAGCCTTGGGTTCTAATAAAGATTTTTTTTTATATTTCTTTTTACTTTTTTATACTCTTTTCAAGTCTTTTCCTCGAGTTTCCGATTAGGGTTTTTATGTGCGATTGGTATAGTCCCGTCGAGGCAATCACTAACGATCGTTTCTACCATTCTCCAATGACAATCAAACGATTGCATGGTCCTGTGGTTACGTTCTCTGCAAACCAGAAATTGCTACTATTTTTCTGACAATTTTCAATTCTATTGTTATGCTTTGATTTGTTGTATTGACTTTGCATAAAACGTCCTTGTTTAACTTTTAAAATAAAATTTCTAATTTAAAGCGTTTTGCGGGGACTAACTAGTTTGCCTCAACTTTTATTAGAGCATGGCGATTTAAAATTACTTTAAAGATATTGACCTTGTCAAAGAGTAAGCACGTGAAATAAGTGAAAGAGTAAGCACATTTAATACACTACTTATCTTTTTTTCTTCAGTTAGGACCAGCAGTTGCTTTTAAGGTTTATTAGATAAAAGCAAAATCAGTCTCAGTAACCCGTGTAGACCCAACTTGTCCTAGTCGGGGTCTGATCGGGTACTAGTATGGGCAAACTACTGATAGAGTACTAGCTATTAAAGTCGTCTTAGTTACTGTTTATAAAAAAAAAAATTGTTTTTAATATAAGCACTGCACTTAATTTAAGTTTTAAATTACACAATTACACGCAAAGTTCTCTTACACATATAATATATAATCACACGCTTCGAAAAAATCGCACTCGCTGTGGATGGAGAACCCATGACCCTAACATCCTAAACGCACGCCCTAAACGCCTGAGCTATTTAACCACTTGAAGTTCCTAAACAAAAACTCAACTAAGCTGTTTCAATGAAAGCCAGAGATAATTGCAAGGAATATAGTGATAGATATATTTTTTGCTTTACACATTTTATTAATAGATGTTTTCAAAAAATTTTCATATTCAAATTTTTAATTGATTTGTTATAAAACAAAATAATTTTTTTTATGAAATTTTATTCATATTTGTATTACAAAAATTCTTCAATTAAAATTTAAAAAAAATTAATTTTCCAAAAATGTTTGTATTCGCATAAATTGAAATCTGGAAAATTATTGTTTACGAGAGAATTTGTTTATATTAAAGTTTTATGTTTATTAAATAGTGTCAATTTTGCATTAAAAATATAATTGAAAGTATGGATTTAAAAATTTTTCTTATGAAAACGAAAAAATTCTACGATTAGGCTATTATAAAAAATAAAAAAAAATTATTGTTAAATATATTTACTGTTTTGCAGAACAAAAAACTCAACACTTTTTTTAGATATCACCTTATTTTATAACACCTCTTCGGAAACTCTAACACAAGAGTAGCCCGACCGAAACCCCACTAGCTCAAGACCGGAGCCTGAATAGCCCCCCCCCCCCCGTCTGGCAATTTTGACAAAAAAATAGCTCAAACGGTACCCGCACAAAAATTAGTCAAGAAAAAGGCCTGACCAGTCCCTAACTAACAACCGACCAACCTCCGACTGGAATTTGGACAAAAAAAAGCCCAACTAATCCTCGACCAACTAATCCCCGACCCTATTACATGGCGACTAGAGCCCGCCATGTAATAGGGTCAAATGGGGCTTTTTCTACACGGGAAAATTCAAGCTTAATTTTATTTCAGAACCGTACTGCACGAATAAGACCGCTAAGCGAGTTGTTGAAAATATGTACCAAAATTTTTCAACATTCAAATGAACGAATTTTCGTATTGATTGTATTTTAAACTATAAACAGTGTTAAAACATTAATTCATTTACATTAACATTAATTTTGTATGCAAGACATTATAAATGTCTTCCATATTCCACTATACAAAGTTAACGTTAATGCAGATGAATTAATGTTTTATAGTTTACAGTTTATAGTTTAAAATACAATCAATGAAAAAATGCGTTCATTTGATTAGGTTGAAGTATCAGACGTACAATATGAAGATTTTTAATTTTTTAATTTATTGAAATGAAAATATAAAAAAGAACGTTTTCAAAACACACGATATTTATTTATTTACGGGCAGAAATTTCTACCCAGCGTTGTCCAGAATTTTGAGAAATTTCATAGAAATTAAAAAAAATTGTACAGACTTGCAAAAGATTTTAAGTGATTTTAAGAAATTTTAAAGAATTTCAAGAAATTTATAGTGATTTTAGGGAATTTCAAAGGAAGCTAACAGATTTTTATTGATTTCGGGAATTTTTAAAAAAATCTAAAGGTTTATCAAAAGATTTTTTCAGAGACTTCAGAAAATCTCAAGAAGTTTAACTGATTTTCAAAAATTTAAAAGAATTGAAAGAGATTTCTACATATTTCTAGATATTGACATTTTTCAAAATGTTTTCTCAAAATCTTTCTCAAAGTCTTGAAATCTTTTGAAAATTATTAAATACTCAATAATTCCCTAGAAATTCATTGAAATTCTTTACAATTAGTTGAAATCTCTTAAAATACCTTGAAGTTCGTTGAAGTTCTTTCAATTTCTTTGAAATATTTTAAAATCCCGAATACGCCGAGTAATTTTCTGCTAGTATATAAATAAAAATAAAATTGTTTTAGTATTTATGAAAATATCTCTTCAACTTTGTTCAAATTCCTATCCTTTAATTCTTTTAAAAATCTCTTAAAATTGCTTGAGCTCTCTTGAAATCCCTAAAATTACTTAAAATATCCTAAGGTCTCCACGAAATCCCCTATATGTCTTTAAATCTCTTAAAAATTCTTAAAATTCCCTAAATTCATTTTAAATCCATTGAAAATCCTTAACTAGCTGTGAAGTTGTACCAACTTTTGTACTCATTCAATGAGCACTTTGCTTCCTGTAAGCAAATTGATTTGCTTCCTCATAGAGGAAGCAATAAGAAGTTTATATATTTTTTTAACATTTTTTTTTATTTTAAATAGTAATTTTTAATATTTAGACACAAAGAATCTTTATTTTCTTTACATCAGCTTTAAATTTTAATTATTTCAGAAATTATAGTCGAAAAATTAGTTTTTTAAAAATACAATTAACCATAACTTTCTTATTTCACAATTAAATGCATTCATCATACAGGTCAATCGATTCGTCCCGACATAAAGAATATTCATTTTCCTTACGTCAACTCAAGATTTTGATTATTTGAAAACATAGAGCAAAAAATTAACTTTCAAAATGATAAATGAACGTAACTTCCTGATTTTTTAATGAAATGCACTAATCATATAGGTCAATCAATTCGTCTCGATGAAAGGAATCTTCATTTCCCATACACCAGCTTTAAATTTTCAATATTTGAGAAGAAACTTTTGAAACATTTGAAATTAAATATTTTGTTAAACCATTGTAAGAAATTCAACTAGTTATATAGTTATACTGGATCGTGACACACACACACACACACACACACACACACACACATCCGGACATTTTTTCAGATCATCATATTAGATATATTGCCCTTGAAATATGTTCAAAAAAACCTTTTTTAGGAAACCACTACAAAGCTTCCTCTATGAGGAAGCAAAATCACTTAAAATGTATTTAAACATCTTGAAATCATTTGCAATTATTATAAATGAATTTAAATCGTTTAAATTATTTAAATTATTTAAATTATTTCGGTTGAAATTTTGTTTGTAAAAATATTTCTCATGCTTTCTGTAGAAGTAAACAAATTATTCTATAAAAAAATTTTTTTTATATAGTGAGAATTTTTAAAGAAGAAAAAAATTCGTCTAAATAGACGTCTGAAACTTCAGCTCAATTTTAATTTGAACATTCAGAACTTAAACAACATAAATTTATCTGGAATTAAGATACATAGGACGTATATTATATTAAAGACATCTAGTTGTTAATTTGCTAAGTTACCTGTTGATATATAATCCTCTGATTGCTCAGTTAAAAGTTTTCAGCTGACTACATTTCGCAACATGTCTGGCAGTAAATTCAGAAACTTATTCTCTTCGGCTCACTTCTCTCGCAGAACTATAAGAGGGCAATACATATTATTCAATTCTTCGAAATAACTGGTTATTTCTTGTACATGGACTTCTGTAACTTAATCAGATATAACAAAGTCAATTGAAAAAGTTTCTAGCTTACTAAGTTTATTGACTTCACTTATGAGTTATCTTAGTTGATAGCTGGGAAATAATAGAAAAGTTGTTTCTGAGCAATTCTTCTGAAATTCAGACTGGCAACCAATTCCAATTTAATTTCGAATATTTCTTATAGAATCTCTCATACGAAGATTTATAAGCTTTAATAATAATGAATCTTATAAATCGGCACATGGAGCTATTTTATTCAAATCTAAATAGATATGTAAGAAAAGTTTCTTCCTCTTTCTTATTTTGTGTACTTTGAACTCATAATTTGAAAACGGTAGTCGAATAAAATCGAAGAAAGGAATTTCCCTTGTTGCACATTGATACCTCCAATTCTCGTTTGGCTGTCGATTGGAGAATCGCACGATGCGGAGAAATTCTCTGAAGTTTTTCAAACTGAAAGTAGAACGAGCATTTCGCCCCAATTCTGTTCATTGTCAGATTATCGAAAAGATGGAACGAGATGAAAACGTAAAGTTTTGCCGCATTTGGCGAAACATAGTAACTTGGCACTTGGTCACATGTGGGACGCGCCTTATCTTGCACGCTGAAATATAAGAACGAAGAGTGAAAAATATGTATAAAAATAATGAAAGTCACACATGTTGCTTTTTTTTTTGCCTGCAGCAGAGACAACCAGTGATTCTCTGAGTGCGTCAGCTGCAAACAGTTTATTTTGACTACAGATTTTTACTAGGCAATAAACATGGGAGGGTAAAGCTATAGCTCTTCAATTTTGTCCTGGTTCTGGTTCACAGAAATCACATTTAGTATAAAAGAGCAAAACAGAGTGCAGCGTTTTCGATTCTATCTACTCAAATAACATAGGTTGTCAAAATTGAAGCTAAACAAAATTCAAATCATTTATTGACGAGATCGCATCGCCTAGCACGTTTCAAGCTGTCAACTATATTTCTCTGGCGTGGTACAGCTTTATGTGTATCATGCATCTGCATAGTATAAACCGCGTGTGTATCGCGATAAGCGCTCGGATACGAGCTCTGGTTCGAATTTCGATAGGAAATATCAATAAGCATGAACGTCACCATAATCCTTCCGTTCCTGTGTTTTTTATTTATTTATTTATTTTTTTTTTCTATATCAGAGAGTGCATCGCGCGAACAGGGTAGCAACAAACCGCGACGCGATGAAAAGGTGGCTCTTATTAAATTGTACTTAAGTCGCAAAGTGCTCGCAAATTACGTCCGAAAGTAATTACAATTGCCTTAAGAGAATAAATTACGTTGGCTGTAGCGAGCAGAAGACAGAAGAGCCCCACTGCAAGCTGCGGTTGAAACTCGGGTCTTCTGAAATTAACGATTCACAATACAGATTAACCTGCATTAACATTTTAAAGAGCGCTTGCATTTTTTAATTCTTTAATTTTCTTAGGTTTCTAGAAAATTCTCATTTTCGTTCACAAAATGTATGTAATAAAATGTGTATTAAAATAATTGTATGTATATTACCTGCTGATTGCTTTCTTTGGAAATTAATGATTAGTGAAGCAAAAAAATATCTCAAAATAATAGTATGTACCTAAGTTATATCACTTTGTAATATATTAATATTTAATAATATATTCGTATATTTATTATTTAGAGATCAATTACCATTTTTTCAGGAATTTCAAAAGATTTCATAAGATTTCATAAGATTTCATGGGGTTTTAACTAATTGTCAAGACCGTCTGATCTAGACTGTCTATGAAGGGACTGAGCAGAAATCAATCAGACGAGCTATGTGTCATATAATATGATAAGTGTCAAAATAGGTTATTTTTGTGGTGATTCGTGGTTGTGCGAGAAAAGTTACAAAAGTAGATTTTATACCTTTACATTGGATAAAGCATGATCAAGAAAATGGATTATTACAGACACGTTACCCTCCTCCACCATATACCATATACCACATATCATTTAATGTACAAAGAAGCCAAAAAAAGTTTCATTCATCTAACCCCCCAGGTTCACCCTTAAAATCAACTCCTTGCCTTAGAGGTGGATGAAACTTTTTTTGGCTTCTTTGGTCATTAAATGGACCCATTTGAAACGATAAAATTTTAGATCTCGAAGTTAATTTAATTAATTTAATTTAATTAACTGACACTGACAATCTTGTCTGTGTGCGAAATTTAAAGGAATTTTATGGAACATCAAATAATATTAAGGAATATCAAGTGATTTTACAATATTTAAAGGAATTTCACCCGATTTTAAAGGATCTTAAAGGCATTTTAAGATACTGTATGGATATTAAGTAATTTTGAAGACTTTTAAGGAATTCAAGAGATTTTACGGAATTTGATGGAATTTTATATACAGTACAATCTCCATAAGAGAGCCATCACGGGCGGTTAGGGATAAGAATTTTAAGAAATAGGGTGCCCCCACTCCTGGGCTTCGAGGTTGGAAATTACGCGTGTGTGCAAAATGTGTATTTGGGTACGCAACCTCTATAGGAGAGCCCGCGACCGGCGACGATGAAAAAGCCGAATAAGTAACGTCCTTTCCATTACATATAAAATGGATTACATATAAAAGTGGACATAAATACAATATGTACATAGTATATTTAAATTTAAACTGAAATTATAATTTTGTTTTCTTAACACTTTTCGTAAAGCTTTATTTTGATAAAACTGATATACGCCCAGGCGCAAAAATCCCCAACGACGTTGCACTCTCGGAATTAAATTTAAATAAAAATTAGAGTTAAGTTAAAATAGAATTAATTTAAGGAAAAGTAGAAATAACCTTCGCCACAAAATACTCAGACAGCGCGGCGAAGACCATTTCTACTAACACGGCGAATACCGCGCGATGGGGACTCGGGAATCGCGGAAACCGTGAAAGCGTTCTCGACGCATCTCCCGGGGACTCAGAGAAACGCGGATACCATGAAAGCGTTTTCCACGCATCTCCAACCAAAAGGGTTCTTCCCTCACCACGCAAACCCTTTGGACCCCTAGAGTATAAAAGGGCCTGCACGACGAGAAATCGTCAGATTGTTTGGGAGCGGAATACCGCCCTGCGAACAAGCTGAGCTAGTGCAATACCATTAAACTCAGCACCCCGCCTAGTGGAATACCATTAGGTGCAACACCCGAGTCGGAATACCGCTCGGCAACGCTAGAAGACCGGGCTAGTGGAATACCAATTAGTCCCGGCACCCCTCCTCTCTTGCCTAGTGGCACGTCGTTATTCCCCTCACCGCTCAATCTTTATACTCTTAATGCTCCTTGGGCTACCTGTCTCCCACCACTCAAAAGCTTTCCACGCCAACTTAGCTTACGCACGTAGTTTCTTTGTAAGCGACGCAAACCTCTGGTGTCTACGTTTGTTTGAGCCTGCTGTCGAATAAACGATTCTCAATTACTACTAAAAATGGCGAGCCTTTACTCAAAAGATACTTCCTATCCCCCCCCCCCCTATTTTCCTTTCTCACCCTCTCTGACTTCGTTCTATTCCCCTCTCTTCACCATGGTCAAATCCTGAACAAGGATTGATATCAAAACTTTAAAGAAAACCGATTATATATATATATATATATATATATATATGTAAATATACAAATTATTGTATGCAAATTAGAAAAATAAATTTAATAAAAGCAGTTTCAATGAGAAAAAACTGAAATTAAGTTACGCTCGGCTGTGGCTCTCCTATGGAGGTTTTGCGTCCATTCTCGATGTTTTTAGTGGGGGAAGCTTACGAGCTTATCAAGGCCATTGGCTCTCTTATGGAGGATCCTACTATGGAGGTTGTACTGTACTTATAAGATATATTTAAGGGGTTATTAACTTATTTTGAGGACTTTAAAGGTATTTTCCAAGGTTTCATTTGATTGTCAGGAATTTTAAGAGACATTTCATGGCAGTTTATGGGATTTTAAATTATTTTAAGGGATTTTCTGATATTTTTTATTTTAGTAATTTCAAGAACTTGTAAGGAATTCAATGGATTTTAAGAAATTTTAGTTGATTTTCACGAACTTTTTTAGAGATTTAATCAGATTTTATGGGACTTTGAGTAATTTTAAGAAAAAGCAATTGAATTTACGATATTTAAAGGAATTTTATGAAACTTATAGAGATTCCTGAAATTAGATAAAGAATTACAAGATTTTATATTTTAAGGATTAAAACTTGTGAATAATTTTTTCTACTAGCAAAAGGTGTGTAAAAACAAGAAATTAATCGCGCGCAGATCATAATTGCTAGTAATGTTAATTATTTTTAAAAATTATGATCGTAAGCATAAATTATTTACAGAAGCGCTTAGTTTATTTAAAAAAGCGCTTGCAATTGGGAAATAGCTTTGGCAAATACACGTCTTTTTATTTATTCTGCATGAAAGGCGTTGGCCCTAACAAGCGGCAGAAAAGCCGATAAACCGAGGACGGCTGCCAATATTCCTCTTTCTCCCAAAAGCTTTTTCTTGGAGCGTGGAATTGAATTAGCCCAGTGTCGTGCCCTGCTCCTTCCACTGTCGTGGATCGCGAAGTTAAACCGCAATGCAATATCGAAATTTTCACAACGGTTCACTGCCATCGCGATTGGCGGAATTGCAGCAAAAGCGTTCATCTATTCTGTTGATAGGTTTTAATCTTCACCAACATGTTTCGATTCAAGCATATATGATGTGGTTTAAGTTCTGAACGTTCGAATGAACGAATTTTTGTATTAATTGTAAATTAAACTATAAACAGTTATAAAACATTAATTTATACTTGCATTGAAAATAATTTTTTATGAAAGAAACTTGTAGTACTTCTGATATATCACATAAGTATATTGTATGTATAATATATATA
>UCOH01007584.1:0-26672 GCA_900474275.1 Synergus japonicus
AGTCTATAGTTTGTTTTACAATTGAAGTCAGTTTTTGGCCTTAAATTTAGTTTTAAGGACAAAAACTGGCTTAAATTATAGCAAAAACTATAAACTTTTAGGCTTGATTTAAGACTTTTTTTCTGTATCTTTAAGTCGCATATAATCACGCGAAATCCTTTAAAATTTGTGGAAAAAAATGTCAAAATCCTATAAAATTTTTGATATTCCTTTTTTTTTTTTATAAAATTATTTTTAATTCCACAAACTATCGTTGTAACTAAAAAATAAAGTATTTAAATTCCTAAGAAATTCCTGAAAATCCAATAAAATCTCGTAAATACCCTTTTATGTCATTGAAATATTTGAAAATATTAACTAAATGTCCAGATCTCTGAAAATTATTTAAAATTTCATTCAATTTATTAGAACTCTAATTCGAAAATTTTCGAGGTAAGACGCTTTCGACTGTCATAGTCAGCAGGGAGACTCTCTTGGGGGATAGCTGGAGTGGGGAGAGGAGAGCGAACTACACGGACGAGCGCTTGAGTCGTGTGGGTAAGTCGTCGTATCAAATCTGGACACACTGTTATACACTCTAGTCTCTCAAATGTCAACTTCCTAAATCTCAAGTTCTCCCAAAAGTCAAATAATGTTTCTTCCAAATGTCAAGTTTGTATTTCTCAAATTTCACTTGAAATAACTAGTGCGCGCGCTCCGCGTTCGGCATCTGATTGGTAACATGCGCAATTAATGCGCCTATAAAGAATCAAGAAATTCTTGACATTTGGGAGACTAAAGTATATGCGGAAATTCGAGAATAAATTTACTCGATTTGACGCTTACTTCATGCGTAACCAGTGGTAACGCTGACGTCAGAAATTGAGGTAACGCTATGAAGTTAGCTGAAAGTATGTTCTTTTTAAAATAGGAACATTTCTTTTATGAATTTTATAAAAAAAAAATTTATAACCTCCATGATTTTGACTTATTTTCATACACTCGAGTCTCTAAAATCTCAATTTCCCAAATCTCAAGTTCTACCAAAAGTCAAGTCAGGTTTCTCCAAAATTTCAAATTCGTTCATCTCTGGTTTTTCTCAAATTTCACTTGATAACTACTGCGTACGCTTTGCATTCGACACCTGATTGGTTGCATGTGCAATTGATGTGACTATAGAGAATAAAGAATTTCTTGACATTTGGGAGAACCTCTAGCAAAAATTTCGTGACATTTGGGAGACTTGAGTGTATCTATGGAGCGTGCGAGCAACTCGTTTTTTTCGCTGTGTAAGTAGAATGTGGGAATTTGAATGTGCCTACAGCCCACAAGTCTGTAAGAACGGCGGGAGAATAACTTGTCAGATTAGAACACCAAAAGAAACTTTTATTCATAAAATCAACTAGTTAACACTTCATGTGCTATGCACGATATGTGCACACAATCGAAGATGGCTACTTTCTGAGTATCGCTAAGGACGAACATAAATCTTAAAATCTCTAGGGAAACTCGATAGATGTTTCCGTTTTTACATAGAGTGGAAACTCGGTGGCGACTTTGGTCGCAGCAAGGTTGGGAATAAATATAGGTTATCCCCACAAGAAAAATGACCGTGGCGCCATCTCAACAGTTATTATTGGAACTGCTATTTCCACTTCGTATTTTGTACGATTTTATGTTATAGTGTCAGTATAACTGTCACAATATAGTAACAGAGGTTAAAAATCAGTAATCAGTAATCGTTGACAGCTAAATTAATAATTGATTCAAAAGGATATCGATACAAGAAAGTTAATATCTTCGAAGCCGGTGGAATAGAAAAGTTGATCACTGAAGCTCCGAACGAAATTGTCTTAGTCAGAAAATGATTCTACATTTGATAGTCAATTTGGTTCCCTGATTCCTAATCTAGAAAAAATATTAATTATATAAAGTGTTTTTAAGTTGTTTTTTTTTTTGCTTTCAGGGTCTTAGCTCCCCGAACCCTCACCGGAGCTTTGACCCTGGACCCCTCCATTGGCTGGTCAGCATTTTCCATCTCTGCTCTGCAGCTTCGAAAAACGAAATTGCGAAATCGGCCCACAGATATGAAAAGTACCTAAATCATAGACGGTGTTAAAAAAAATATCGTTTCTTTAACACGTGCACGAAAACCACGTGTTTTCGAGCATGTGAAGCGAACTGAAAGTTGCTGTTTCCAGAGCAGTGAAATAAACTGGGAAAAAAATTCCAGCTGGAGGTAAAAAAACTCGCGACAGTACTGCCTCTCTCGGAGAATTTTGTAGTGGCGCTATTCTAACTTTAGGAAACAGCAACTTTCAGCTCGCTTTACAGCTCTCAAACTCGTCTTCGCTCTCGGGGCGCCGTCGAGCTACGATTCGTTCTGCATACGTCACGCTCGACAAAAATTGCCTGTATGTATCCCTTGATGCATAATATAATATTATGACTCTGGGGAGAACTACGATGAAAGAAATGTTTTCTGAACGAGTCGTAGAAACAGAAAGATCTTCCCTAAGTTATACAATGCACTATTAAGGGCATGCGTTACTTACCATATGAGAAAGTTTTTAAACCCGGGTTTTTTTTCTACAATTTTTACATTTTCAAAAAAATTCTTGTCAACATCCGTCAAGAACGTGAACACGGACGAATGTTGACTAAAATTTGTTTAAAAATGTAAAAATTGTAGAAAAAAACCCGGGTTTAAAAAATTTCTCATATGGTAAGTAACACATGCCCTTAATCCAATGAAGTAAATTTAATAGGTGGGTCCGAAAATCAAAAAAAATGTTATTTTAAAATGGAAACATACACAAAAGTTGCCTTTTAGAATAACAACCATTGCACTATTTTTAAACGGTAATTTTGACAATTTTAAAGTTAAGTAAAAAATATCTATTTACTACTTTTGATCTGAGTTTTCAAGGCTATTGGAAAAAGTGCCATAAAAAAGTAGAAAATCTAGAAAAATAACATCTTCTATTTTTTGAGACTTTTTTTTTTTAAACAATCGTTTTTGTAGCAAAATTAAAAGAATTGAAAAAGATTAGCTAAAAAATTATTTTTCTAAAATTTTCTAAATTCATGTGTATCTTTAACTTTATTTACGTAAAAAAGCCAATTAAAAATATTAGCTATTTGTCAAAAATACAAACAAAACTTGACTAATTTTTACCCTTAGAGGTAACTTTTATATGTATATGCTTTCATTTAAAGCGATTTAAAATTATTGCTGCTCTATTCTACTGGAAAAAGAAGGAATCTAGCAGGAGATAATTTAAAAATGAGTTCTGTAATCTACCAGCTCAATTTTTATCAGTATTTTTTTATTGCAGTTGAGAAGAATAGGCTTAGTGAAACTGAGTCACGTAAGTTTTTTAGACAAATAGTATCAGCTGTGGCTTATTTACATAACCTCGGATATGCACATCGGGATTTGAAACCGGTGAGTTACATAGCATTATTACTGCACTGTTAATGTGAATTGCATCCTCTTGTTGAACTATTTTATTTAATTTCATCAACGTCAGTTTTTGTTGTCTTTGAGCCGTTGTAAGAACTGGTAACGTAACCAGCTTAAATAAAAGATCTTTAAGCGAAATTTCGTTATTTGGATAAAGCGACTTTAAGTAGGTAAGTACTGGGTGTTGGGGCCCATGTGAAATCATAACGTAGACTCTGAGGCTTTAAATTGGATGCGCTCTTGCAGGATCTTTTAATTATGGGATCGTTCCCAATATCACGGTTGACAACTAATGCTATAGCAGAACGGTACGAGTTGAGTGTCCCGTATGCGTTTATTCCTTACAACGAAAGTGTGAGAAAATCCAGTAGTGACGATGTTGGGGGTTCGAACTAAGGCGAAATTTCCTTCTTCTGGCAGAATTGCCACCATAACTTAATTGGCCTCGCGTACTGCTTCAATGTTGTAGAAGCGAGAGACGTCAGGATGACTCGCAAAGTTGAATTGGTGATTCCTTATAGGTGTATGCTTGCCCGATAGTGTCTGGCTACAATCAGGGTAAGGCTTCTCCACATGTGATGGAAATCGCTAAAAGGAGAAGAAAGCAATTTTTTATTTGTCCCGAGGATAATTGGTTCTGATATTCGCAATTGGTTGAACAAAGGGGACCAAGGCTGAGAAGACCAATACGGGAGAAGTACGACTCCTTCTGGGAAAAGAGTCCACTCAGTGTCCCGTGAGACAAAACTTGATTCCCTATCAGCTGCAACATTATCAGCCGATTTGACGTATGACGCTGAAATCCATAAATCTCATTGCAAAACATTTTAGAGCGTTGAAAGCAGCTGTAAACTCTAAAAAATGTATGCTTTCTCCTTTTTGGTCGACGCTTGATTGGCCCCGACTCGATCTGCCTCCACAAAAAGTGCTCCAACCTATCTTAGAAGCGTCTGAAAAAATGTCAGAAGAATATTTCTCATCTTTTATTGGATTACAGATTAAAGGATCAGTTATAGTCTTAATCCACAACATAGAGATATAAGGCGAATAACAGTTTTTCAATCTTCTAATTTAAATTGATTTATTACGACAAATTGATTTAGTCTTTATAAGTTTAGAATGAATCTCTGTTCTTCATTAGACTTGTCAACTCAGAAAAAAGAAGAGAGTAATTGGTCTTTGCAAGCAATCTGTTCTTGGCTAATCTTTTGGTACTTGTCCTTTATTATTCCAGATTCAGAGTGGCACCGAAAACAAAGGACAATTAGATGGTGATGGGTATTTTTGTAAGAGTTCCTCTCTCGTTTAGTTTGTCAATTCTTTTTGTAAAATGATTGAACATTGCTTCGCCAAGAACGAATGTAAAGGTGGACCTTCCACCTTCTGATCCGGAACATTGCCCAAGAGATTCACGATATCAGGGTCAACAGAATCTTCTTTAACCTTTTCCGGCTTACCATATAATGTTTTTTTCATCTTAAATGTCTGAGAAGATTCTTTCGCGGGCTAATGTTCAGCGGTACGCTCCTCGATACTCGGTGAGCGAGATCGAGACCTTTCGGAATTCTATTGATGAGCGGTCAAACCTCTAGGGAAACGCTCTTGCAGTCTGTTTCTTTTGGAACTTGAATGATCGGCGGACGAACCTCTATAGGGAAACGCTCTTGTCGTCTCTTTTCTCGCTTCTTAAGATCGCGATCTCTCTGCGCATGCTCTGCGCGTCTAGTATATTTTGAATCTCCTGATTCACCGGAGGCATAACTGATCCGCTAACAGCGACGATGATAATCTGATGAATAGTGATGCTTTTCTTTCGAGATGCGATGATATTCCAGAGAAAAAACACGCTTCCGTCTTCTATGTTGAGAACACTTCCTCACTGGATCGGAAATCGAACTCATCAAGTGACGCGATTCCGAACTCGTTTAACGCGACGCGAGAAATTTGAGATTAGCTTGGATACGCGTGTATTGTTCTTGTAAAACTTTCATTTTAGCAAGTAACTGAGCTTTTGTCGATGAACTCGGTTGTTCCACGACCTTTTGAGATGGCGGAACGGCCATATTACAAATAAAACGCGAACAGAAAATACCAAAAATTTGGAAAAACTGATAACGCGAAGTGATCATAACCGCACAACAAAAACGAATGAAGATTGGGGAATGGTAGAAGGCTGCAGAGCCTCTGTACGGCGGTAAAAATGTGAATTTCTTAAGGGCGTTGGATAATCGGGAATTGTAACTTTTTTTGGGTTCTCCCCATTTTCATTACGGCCCTGTCCTCTGAAACGCATGAGAAAAGATATGGGGAGGTTGAAAGACACAACTTGAATGCTTTTTTATAGACACAACATAGACTGTAAATCAAAAAAACGCGATGTAAAAAATTTTCTACGGAAATAAACTTTATTATTACGTCGCGAATTTCACGACCCGATGCGGAAAAAGAAAGGAATATACTTATAAAATTTTCGTCAACTAGAAGATGAAAGGTGACAGGTGATGAGATAGGACGGCAGGGTAAATCGATTTAGTAGCGCGCTCACGAGGCGATAGCGGTAATTATTTGTACTAGAAAATTTCGGTCGGTAATTTCATCGTCTACTTGACGAAAATTTTATAAGTATATTCCTTTGTTCTTTCTCATCGGGTCGTGAAATTCGCGTCGTAATGATAAAGTTTATTTCTGTCAAAAATTTTTTACATCGCGTTTTTTTGATTTACAGTTTGTGTTGTGTCTATAAAAAAACATTCAAGTTGTGTGTTTTAAACTTGCCATCTCTTTTTCCTGACGTTTCTTCATGCTGCTAAATCGACTTCCCCTACCCCCTACCTCATAATCTGTCATCTTACATCGTCTAGTTGGTGAAAATTTTATAAGTATATTCCTCTCTTTTTCTGAAACGGATCGTGAAATTCGCGTCGTAATAATAAAGTTTATTTCCGTCAAAAATTTTTTACATCGCGTTTTTTTGATTTACAGTCTGTGTTGTGTCTTTCAAACTTCTCATATCTTTTCTCACGCGTTTCAGAGGACAGGGCCGTAATGAAAATGGGGGGCACCCGAAAAAAGTTACGAGTCCCGATTATTCAACGCCCTTAAATGTTTATCTTTAAAAAATTTGTGGTAATAACCGAGCAGCTAGCGCTACTACAAGTGTTCTTGAGGACAAGACACTGAAATATAATTAATTATCATGATCATTGCAAATAAGGCAATTTAAAAAGGATTGTAAATTGTAATTTGTAATTGTTTGATGTTTGTAAATTGTAATTGTAATTGTTTTGAACAGTAGGCGATTATTCATTTTTAACAAATGAATAATAATAATAAATTTATTATTTAATAATTTATTTATACAATTAGATTAGAAAACAATTACATAGAATAGAAAATTACCCTAATTCAGAGTATAGATTATGTTCTGAGAGTGGACACGAGCAACTTCACAACCAGGCTCGTTCGCTCTAGTGATGGGACATCGAAAGAAAACATCGATATATCGAAAGAATAACATCGATGTTTAAAATATATATTTTTGTAAACAATGCTATACTATTATATATTTTTTTAACAATAACGTAATTAATAAAGACTATAATTATGTACATATAAAAGCTTTTTTTTATTATTCAAACGTGGATCATTGTCTATAAGGAAATAAAAAGACATCAATTGTTAAGAGATAAGAGATCACGGAGAGTTAGGATTTTAAATTATAAAAAATGTAACCTATGAAAATTGGGAAATATTAAATACATACATATATATAAATGCTCTAGTGAAATATATGTATATTAATTGGTTTACCTTGCATACTCTGATAAACAAATTCTTTCACTTTTCAATGAATATTATGAATAATAAAGCTGAAGCTGTTAAAGATTTCTGAAGAGAAACAAACCATCAAAATCAAAAAAAGAACAACATCAATGTCGACATCGATATGTCGAGAGTGTAACCCAGTAGTCGTAACATGCAGTTAAGAAAATAATTTGTAATTCTCTCTGCATTCTTCTAAAAATAGAATATATTATATTTTATAACAAATGAGGAAACTACGCAGTTTCATACGAGTTCCGCAAACTTCGTAAGAGTCTAATTGACTACTTTACATATTTTAAACACACAACATTTTTTGGAAGAAGTACACCATGGCACACCACGGAGTTCAAGTGTCAGCGTCATGAGCGTACCGGAGTACTCAATGTTTATTTTCATGAATTGAAAATTCTTTCTCCACTTTTTGAGCTATATAATCTTACAGGAAAAAAACCTGAGCTTTCTTTTAAGACTAAAAAAAGGGGAAAAAATGGGTCTCACCTCGAGGAAAAGTCAAATTTAGTTTTTACCTTCAGTTTTAAAGTTCAAATATTTTTTTTAATCTTTACGGACAGTCGAAAGAGCGTGAAAAAATCTGTCGAAACTGTAATGTGCAAAAATTTTATTACCGATATTCAAAGAGTTATAAATATCCGAAATAAATGGAATCTATACAAGACCTAGAAATTTCATGCTCTACGCATCAGTAAATATTTACTCAATTAGCAACATCTTTTTCCCACTAACTATCATTCAATAGGACTACACCGTGCACAAGTTTAAGATCGATCACATCAAGTGAAATTTCAGAGTTCTTTAAATTTTAGTTACCTTTGCATTTGTAAAGTGCATGCCCTTATATTAAATTTCTTATTATGTTATCTTTTTTAAAATTTATTTGTAATATTATATTTATTGTGTGAATATTTCAATCAGGAGAACGTATTGCTAGACAGAGATCAAAATTTAAAGCTAATAGACTTTGGCTTATGTGCAAAACCAAAAGGTGGAATGCAAAATCATTTGTACACATCATGTGGGTCGCCTACCTATGCTGCTCCGGAACTAATACTGGGCAAAAAATATTTAGGTAATTATATAGTTTTAAAAATAACTATTCATCCGCTTTACGAATTTTTTGATTACATATAAAATCTTTGTCTTTTTCGTTTCAAATTGTTGAAACGCACTTGATTTTCAAAATCATATTGCAAAAGTGTGAATGTCCGAAAAACAAAAAAATTTCAACCCTTTTAGTAGACATAAAGTTTGACGACTTTTTAAGAGAGAATTCGAGATAAATACTTTTTCTAAGGTAGTGCACGTGAGATTGCACTTTTCTCTGGAATTTTCCACCTGAGGGTGTACAACCGTAAAAAACCTAATAAAAATTTTTGACGAAAGGTTAGGAGAAACTCATTGGCGTTTCGGATTTGCCTGAGCTTAAACTTTTGTACGCATTTCGCGTGCGTGAACTACCTTGATAAATAAGTGACGTTCCGCGAGGAAACGGCATATTTTTCAGTAGAAACGATTTAAGAGAAAGTCGATATCAAGCACTCTGAGAGTGAAGGGAGGGAGGGGCAAGCCCCGGAATCTAGTTTTTCCACTTACGACTAAACCTTTTCGCTCCGTGTTCCTTGAAACTCTCTAGTGTCTGCCATGATCACAGAACGGAAAGTTGTAGTGGAAAGTGGAGGACCAGGATAACAATTCCAATCTTTAGGTTGCTTTCCTCACAGAACCTCACATAGACTGTCAACTAATAAGTATATAACAGTTCAGGGAATGATACTCCTCCCAAAGTAGAAAGTTTACAAAGTATTTTGGAAGGTAGCGGGCTTACTCAAGCTTCAAAGTTGAGATTTGACTCGACCTTTGTGAACGAGGATGAATTTCAACTTGTCAGCTAATTCTACAGAAATAATGGCTAAATTGCCATTCAGTATTTTTTTGAAAACTCATAATAGTCTCGATTTTTATGAAAACTCTTAATAAAGCTCGATTAGTCATGAGGGCACTGTTTGTCCTTTAGCGAGTAGACATTTCGGATTTGCAATTGCATTAGCTAAAGTTTTACAGATTCCAGACGGCAAAGATTGTATTTAAAAAAAAATTTTTTTTACTAGGTTCTGAAGTGGACATCTGGAGTATGGGAGTCCTTCTTTATGCTCTTCTTTGTGGTTTCCTTCCTTTCGACGATAACAACATTGAGAATCTCTATAAAAAGATTCTCGTAAGTTCTTCAATATTAAATCGGATAATACTTGAATTGTAAATTTAATTTTTTTTATTTTTAGAGTGGTAAATATGACGAACCGAACTGGCTTTCTCAGAGTAGTAAGAGATTAATCCGTGCCATGTTACAAACTGATCCATCTAAAAGGATTACTATACAAGAATTGTGTTGCCATCAATGGATTACAACAGGATTTTTAAATCCAGTCACGTTTGTGAAGAAAACTAACGTAATTATTTTTTTTGTGAATCTTTAAGCAAACTTTTACAGAAATTTTAATACTGTTTATGGGCTTTTGGTGATTATGTAGTCTGTTATACTATCTCTATGCTATTAGTAGTTGTTGACTTTTATTTCATAAGAAAGTCTTCATTAATTACGTAAAGATAAAATCAACACCTTCCTTTTGTAAGTTATATAAAAGCATTTAATTTTTTTTCAAATACATAAAGGGTCACAAAATTACTATTTCTTCAAGGGATCCAAATTAATGATAGAACCAACTGAGTGCATCTCTTACTTTAGCTAAAACACTCTCCTCTAAATTTTAAGTAAAATAATAAATTTAAATAATAAGTTTTAATAAATGTACTAGTAGAAAATATTGAATCTGAAATAGAAAGTTGCTTGTTTTTCATGCTTTAAAAAATTTGATATTTATAGTCAAGAGTTTTCTATATGTATGTCGCAGGTCGTTAGTAAAATGTGTGGACCTCTACGCCTTTAACTAACGATTGACAAAATGTACATATAATATTAAGTGTGTTATCTGTTGTTAGTTTGAAAAGGACGAAGATGTTTTAAGTACTATGTCGGCACTGTGTAGCGAATCTGGTGAACATCTATGGAAACAAATGGTTCAGAGTAATCGTACAGAGTATAAAACAGCAACATACTTACTATTGTTGGATCGAAAACTACGTGGTCTATCTTTGAAGACTTCCACCTTCCCTAAATCACAATTGAAACAAGAATCAGTAAGAATTTATTAAAATACATTTAATTTTAAAAAAAGCTAGAAAGTTATGAAAAACAGTTCCCATGTAGTTAAACACTTTTTAAATTAAATTTCGTGTCCTTCTCTTATAAAGTCTCTTGACTTCATGTGGCAATTATCTTAAGAGCAAATTTATTTTGGCAAACATTACGCTCGCATAAATAAATATTTTTTGCTAAAACTAGACATGAAAGGAAAAAAAATTCACATTGAAAGGTTCTACAATAGGGTGGTTCAAAAATGCATTAAAAAATTTTTTGATGCTAGAGAGTCTCGATCCCCCCAATTTTATTCGAAATCCGAAAAAAAGAAAGGTCATATTTTTTTTCTTAAATTTTGATTTTAACACGTTACTTAATTTTTAATTATTTAAACAAATTGAATTTGTTCAAATAATATTTTTTTTCGAAAATTCTTTTTTTATTATTGACTGTTATTACCATTGATTTAATGGAATATTTATTAAGATTGAAAACTTAGTTTTAATTTGTTTAAATAAATTCCATATGTTTAAAAAATGATTTTTCCCAAAATTCGAAGAATTCTAAATTTTTATCTTCACGTAAAAAAAATTTATTTTCAAATATTTTCCAATTTTGTTTCTTCGTTTGCAAACGAGGAGGACAGCTATAAAATTATACAAAGGTTGAAAGACTTCTGCTAATTTTATTGTTTATACAATTAAGAAATATTTAAAAATAAAATTACATCATGTAACGATAATAAACTGCAAGTAGTTTGAATTTTGAGAAAAATTATTTTTTAAACAAATGGAATCTATTTAAATAAATTCAATTTATTTAAATAATTGGAAATTAATAAAAAAAATTTAAACAATATTCCATTAGACCAATAGTAGATTAGACAAATAATTCCATTTAAACAAATGGAATTTGTTTAAATAATTAAAAATTAACTAAAAAATTTTGATAAATGTTCCAATAGACTAATAGAAATAATTTTTATAGATGAAAACGAGAATAAAGCGCACAGAATACCAGTTTTATGAAAAATTAACATTTTTGGTTTTAAGGGTAGTTTTTAATTTAGGGGGATCGAGACTCTCTAGAAAAAAAGTCTTTTTGAACCACCTTATTCTACAATCATTATGTAAGCGGGGAAGAACAGTTAGAATACACCTGAGTACGTGTAAGAACGATTAAAATACATCTGAGTACATGTAAGAATGATCAGAGTTCAAGCAGTAACTCCAACGCGAGTTCTGTGCACTTTAATTAAACCTGAAGCAAAAAGATTCTATGAATTCTGTAGCTATAACGGGTAATATCGATCAATGTCCATGTATTTTTCATATATCTCTTAATATTAATGGATAAATTAAAAATTGTTCATTTTTGCTATTTGTTGTTTGTTAAATAAGGTGTTTAGGAACAAGAATATATAATTAATTACCTTGTTTTATATTTGTGACTCCTGTGTAAAGGATCGAAACTTTTAAATCGTTATATGAATAATTTACAACAGTGGATAAGATTCGTTTTTCCCCGTGACCCTTTACTTATGTTCCTATTGTTTCTATTTAGATATTAGAAGAACCCACTCGTAATAAAGGTGGAGTTAATAATTTCATTACCAAACTCGAGCAGTCCCCTAAAAGACGAGTTAGGAAATCTTCGAATCCAGAGACAACACATACTGTGATTTCAAATACTCCAGATAATGGTATGTATTTTTTATCTACGCTGTAGTTATATCTATAATATGAAATTGTGAACAGGGAATTCTTCGCCATAATGATAAATTGAGAGATTGGAGGACTTTGGTATATGAATTCATGTGTCACTGCCATTCAATATTGACCTCGTTACCATTCAAAAATAACTTGTTAGGGTTGCTCTGGTAGTTGGGAATCCATAGTAAACTGTAGGTGCCCGTTGCAATTCTCTGGACACGATCGCCTAAAATGTGATAACCACACGCGGATCGCTCCCCCCACCATACCCCTACCCAGTGTTTTGGAGTATTTAAATATTGGGGCGTACTCCCGGCATAGGAGCAAGACGGCTAGCAAAAAGCACGGCCTCTGCCACTGGAGCCGATGGGTAGGCCTGGCTCCGCAACGGGTTAAATTAATCCGGAATTAAATATGTCGGTGGTCTGAGTGTCTTGTTGAGGTTCCCTAGGGAGTGCCCTCTAGCCCACAAAAACCAAGCAGGCAAACTCGATGAACGTGTCAAGTTTAGAGTATTTTCCTGAGTATATACCAGGTGTATAAGCTTAAATCCGCTATTTTTTAGGCAAAAGAAATTCTTTTTTTTTTTTGCAGAAAATAAAATAAACTTTATTGAAAGTATTTTCCCTCGCTTTCTATACATTTTCCCCATCTCTCGGGCAATTTGTGTATACCACGCCAAAAAAAGTCTTTATCTTTCGATGCAAATTACTCGTCAAGCCATTTTCCGACGTCTTCGTACGAATCGAAGTGTTGTTCAGCGAGCGCGTGACCCATCGACGAATACAGGTGGTAATCAGAAGGGGCCAGGTCTGGTGAATAAGCGGGATGAGGTAGCACCTCCCAGTTGAGTGTTTTCAAGTAGCTTTGGACCATTTTTAACGTGTGCGATGGGGCGTTGTCGTGAAGAAAAATCAGCTTCTCATGTCTTTCTTCATAATCCGGCCTTTTTTCACGCAAAGAACGGCGCAATTAGATTAGTTGTTGGTGATAGCGGTGAGCATCGACAGTTTCACCAGGTTTTAATAGCTCATAGTAGACGACACCCTGCTGATCCCACCAAACGCACAGCATCGTCTTGCGTCCAAAGCGATTAGGTCTTGAGAAAGAAGTTGATGGTTGTCCGGGATCGACCCACGATTTTCTTCGTTTCGGATTCTCAAAATAAATCCACTTTTCGTCTTCAGTCACCACACGATGCAGAAACGACTTTCTTCTGTGTCTAGCAAGCAAGATTTCACATGTATTTTGGCGTCGCTCCATCTGCCTATCATTCAGTTCATGAAGTACCCATTTTCCCATTTTTTGGATCTTTCCCATGGCATGTAAACGCGTGGAAATGGCCGGTTGAGTAACACCTAATTGTTCGGCAAGCATTTTTTGTGTTTGTGTATCGTCCTCATCCAAAAGAGCCTGTAATTCATGGTCCTCAACTTTTTTCGACCGATTTTCACGCTTCTTGTCACGCAAGTCAAAATGACCGTCTTTGAACCGACGAAACCAGTCTGCAAATTGTTTCCGATAAAGCACTGTCACCATAGGCCTTCACAAGCATTCGATGTGATTCAGCAGTCGATTTCTTCAAATTGAAGCAAAAAAGTAGAGCTGCCCGCAAATGCTCCTTTTCTGGCACAAAACTAGACATGATTACTCAAGGAAAAATTTATGTTGTTATATAAAAAAACTGATTATGTGCACTAATTTATGTAGACAGGTGTCGAGCTCACACAAAAAAAAGCATGACGTTTCTATTGTAGCTAAATATCTTCACTACTGCTATCTCTGAGCAAACAACGGATTTAAGCTTATACATCTGGTAAGTGTATGGGCACAATGGACTTGTAGTCTCAGCGCCTTGGTGAGGCTACCTCGAGTAGCCCATCAGCCCACCAAATCAACCAACCATCTTTTAAACTTCCGTTTTTTTACGAAAGTAACTCGTTATTAATATAGTTACATAGATCAACAAACGTTACTTTAAGACTGACACTGCTGTGTAAATCGAAAGTTTATCACCCCTCGTAAATTTGTAGATAAATAACATTGGTTTTGATACAGAAATATCAAAATACAGTATTAGTTATTTTATTTGGATATAGTACTTTTGAAAGTTCTAGTAAACTGGAAATATTTATTAAATATTAAAAATTTAATGTTTTATTTATATTTTCAAATCCTGAATTTTATAAAAATAAAATAAGGTTGCAACCAAATGAAAAAATCCTAACGTATTTATCTTACAGCTAAGCTTTAATCCCTACTTTAATATTTTCATCTGTTTTATGTACTTCAGATAAAGCAGTAGTTAACAATTTTATGGAACCTCAACTTCCTGGACGAAAAAGGTTGCGAAGCATGGATGTAGAGGACTCATCTTCTCCAAGTAAGTGAATTCTGTTTAATACAGTTTGGTTAAGATGCACTGTTAGAAATTTCTGCAATTGCTTCCTCATAGAGGAAGCTTTGTATCAGTGATAAAATCCAGTTTCCGAAAAAAAGGATTTTTTAGAACATATTTCAAATATATCTACTATGTTGTCCTTAAAAATTGTGTAGCGTTTTATAGTATCTTTCAAGGAATAAAATCAGCTTTGAAAATTATAATGAAATACGTAGTTTACTTTCTTGAAATGAGAGCTTGGTATCAACAAAACAAAACGGTTAATCATTTGGGGGTGTACGAAAGTTTTTGAGGCGATTACGTAATACTTTTCAATTGCAAATTTAACTAAATCTTAATTAATTTCAGCTCCTTCAAAGAAACCAAACACTCGAAATAAACAGGCAGCAACTCATACTCCGTCCCGCATATCAAATCCCACCACGAAGACTCCAGAAGTCAGGTAATAAAATGTTTTTCAAAATACATAACTTTTTACAAAGGCTATAGTTACGTAAGCATCGAGGGGTTGACAACTCGTGAAATCAGGTGTACACTGGCACTGCAATCTTCTGAATTCTCCTGAAATACCTGAAATCTTCTGAAATATCTGAAGTCACGTGAATTCACTTCAAGTCACAAGAATTCATTTGAAATCACATGAATTCATTTGAATTTTCTTGAAATCTCCTGAAGTCAGTAAAATATTCTGAAGTCACTTGAATTCACTTTAATTCACCATCAAATTGATAGTGAATTTTTTCTGAAGTGACTTGAAATCATGTGAATTCACTTGAAGTCACGTGAATTCATTTGAATTTTCTTGAAATCTCCTGACGTCAGTGAAATCTTCTGTAGTATATCTGTAGTAAATCTTCTTCAAATCTACGATATGCGCATGATAAATAGTCCATGCGTTAATACCACGAACTCTCTTGCGCTAAACCCCCGATATTTCTTTCCGTGTAGCTACACTCCTATTAACAAGTACTATTAAAATTACCTTTACTTCTCAAAACTATAACTATCATAATATTTTAACATGGAAATATATATATATATAAAAATATACATTTATCGTGATTAGAACACCACAATCTACTACCCCTGGCAGTGCTAGAAAAGTAATACTTGGATTGGAACGAGGATTAAACCGTGTTAGATGTGTACTTACACCAAAACGAAGTACAAAGAGTGAAACTGTGGCTCGTGATGAACCAACTGTTCTCTCTGGAAAGGTATGCTAATTTCACTGCTTTTTGTCTCAATAATTATATAGTAGATATATTATATAGATATACTCTACCTACTAAAAATCTATAAATTCATCTTTTTTCTTCCTTATCCTATTCTAAAGAGATGATGAAGTGGAGGTCGAAATAACCTAACGCCTTTTCCGGCAATCTGATTCGTCGTCGCGTAAGTATCTATGGTGCTTTTCGAAAATCGACCGGTCGCAAATTTCGCGCGTTCATTTGAATTTGGTTTCGTTAATCATCATTTATTAGGATTATAACTCGAAATATAACGAATATCTTTGTTTTTAAATAGCAGTTTTATGGTAATATTAAAAACAAATAATTAACCACTTTACTATGACTAATTAATACAGTAATTTAATAATTGATTGACCGGTTTTTCAAATAATACTATACAACTATAAATACGGTAGTCTTTTTAGAAATTGAAACCGTAAATAAAGATCTATACTACAGTAAACATAGTTAGTTTTGAAAACAGTCTAATAATTATCGTTATTTTTTATAACGTAAAATAGGTGTTTTATTTATTTATTTAGTTTACAAAACGTAGGATAAAATTTTTAATAAATAGGGTAAGGTGGTCTCAGTCCGACCCCCTAAAAGGCAAAGGCCATAAAAGTAACATAAATGAATTTTTCGGTCTAAATCGAAATGAATCACTTAGAGAATACATCGAACTATGTTTTAAGTAAGTTTGAAAATTTTTTCGAGACGTAAGTGTTTTAATTTTTAAACGAAAGTAAGAGAGGGCATTTTCGACTCTCTCAAAATTGGTGGTCTGAAGCCGACCTCCCCATGGTAGGAAACCAACCTCCTATTTTTTACGGTGAAAGACAGAATAAAAATACATTCTTGAATTATTAATGCAATTCGTCTGAAAAAGGATTGAATTTAAGTATGATTCATGTTTTATTTTAAAAATATTGATGAATTTTATTGCCCAAATATAACGTAAAAATTTTACATAATTGTGGCCAATTATTTATAAATAATCATTAATTATTATTAAATATTAAATATTTATTATTATTAATAACGGTTTCATCGAAAACGAAAGCGAGAAATTTCTTACGACGCTAAAACCTGGGTCTCGGTATCGGACCACCACTAAACGGTCCGTCACGGATCACCACGTTTTTTTTTTTTCAAAAAATAATTTTTCGTCGATTGTTACAAAGTTAGGGATAAAAAAATCACAATCGGATGGTGAAGTTTAGGGTATAAGTAAGTGAAAAAACATAGCTTTGGAGTTTTCAAAAAACACTGTAACTCCAAAAGTCACAATTTCCCGAGAGCGAAAAATGAATTTTTCTTCTGTCAAAACACAAAACGTGGCATTTTCATCAAATAAAATGAGAGTAAAGAAAGCGAACTAGCACTAAATTGTCGGTGTTATTGAAGCTTCCGAAAGCCACTACCAACGATTTTTTGGCAACACAGTTTTTTTAATAGAGTGCAAAGATTGGTGTGGGACCAACGGTCGGTCTTGGACCATCTTACCCTATTTATTATTTTAGGAATATAAATAATATATATATATACTACATGTTTCGCGTTATAAAAAAACAGTGGGTAATTATATTGTTCTAAAAATTTACAACAATTACAGTTTTATTGAATGTTTAAGCGAGGTAAAATAGTAGTATTTAAAATAAATAATTAAATAATTTATAACCACTAATCAATTAATTTCATAATACTTAATTAGTCGGTTATTTCAAATAATACTGTACACAACTATAAATGCAGTATTTTTTTAGAATACAAAACCATAATTAAACATCAATAAAACTGTAAAGGTAGTTAATTTTTAAAACAATCTAAGACTTATTATTTTTTATAAAGTAAAATACATGTTGTAATTATTTAATTTATAAAATAAAAGGAAATATTTATCATGAAAGATATGGAAATAAATATTTTTATGTATGATAGAATATTTCTTAAACTACGTAAAAAAAATTTTTTTTTCCATGTTTATAATAAGAATAATGGCCGTGGATAGGTTTCTCCAAATCAAAAGGGTAAACGGTACTAGGGAAATCTCGGTAACGGCTAGCTTAAGAAAAAAAAAATTAAAATGGATTAGATTCAGTATGACAAATACTAGGTTTGTAACCTCTAATAATTAATATTTATGAAAAAATAACAAAATGGCGGAAAAGGAAAAAAAAAAATTTTTTTCAGTGTTTTTTTATTTAAATAATTAACAATTAGTAAAAATGTTATATCCTATTATAAAAAGAACATGCATTTCGGCCAACTTCATAGTGTTACTTTTACATGCATTTCATGCATAACCACTGGTTACGCATAAAGTGAGAGTCAAGTCGTGAGTATTCTCGACTTGGCGCGAGGATTTAAAGTTTCATTTCACTTTCTATGAACGAAACACGCGCGCTTTGTCTCGTTTTAATATATTAGAGGTTACAGACCTAGTTCAATATGTGTAGAATGTGTGGCTTAAACTTCATAAGGATCGGTCGAATAGTTCTCATAAAATCCTTGGTACCATTATAAAAACGCTGTATTGAGAAAAACGCGTTTAAAACAATAACAATGCAATAAAATAAATAAAAAACAATTTTTTTTTACCGATTTTAAGACATGTTTTATCATACCTAAAAATATTTATATTCATATCTTTCATGACAGACTCATAAAAAATGTTTAAAAATAGCTCTTTTTTTTAGCGTATAAAGTAGAATAACCCCTTAAAGCATTTATTAGTTAATTATGTACTTAGCTCAACTTAGATAAGTGTCCTAGTAATCGTGACGCCTCCCTTTTTTTTTACTTTTTCACCTATGTTTTTTTAAATTGTAATTGCCTTTTATGTATTTTAGAAGATGCTAAAATTCAATGTTACTATCATTTTAGGGCCTGTGTAATGTGTCATCCACATCAAGCAATTGTCCGAAATACGTGCTTTCAAGGCTTCGACGAGCACTTCAACACAAAGGAATCGTGTGCCGTCAGAAAGGGTAATTCTTTTTAATGAAAATCACATAATTAATATTAAATTGGTGTCCGGCGAAATAAGTTGATTAAAAAAAATATATGTTTACACGTATTTCTCCAAATTGTGAAAAAAAATTTCTGCAGTTATAAATTTTGAAGTGTTTTTGAAAAAACAAGACATTTGTTTTTGAACCTCTTTAACTTTTAATCTTATTGAGATATTGAAGTTTTTTTTCCACATTTTGTTGGTTGATTACGATGATGGAACATCGATAGTGCAATATCGACATGTTTGTTACCTTACATCTATTGTTCGACAACGATGTTAACTTCTCAATTTTCAAATTTTATTTTAAATATTTTTAAGTTTCTATTTTATGAAATATAAATTCTCTTGTATACAAAAATGGTTTGGCCCGATTAATTTTATAAAACAGAAAATATAAAAAAACATATAGATTGAGTTTTTAAGAAAATACATACATATATTATATTATATTATATTATATTATACCATACCATTCGTCGCCAATATGTAAATTTATGACAGTAATCAAAATTCTTTATGTATTTCAAAGGTGACGATAAACTTTACCAAAGTCTGAAAGAAAACTTAAATATCTAAATTAAGTCAAAAGCTATAGAAGTATAAAGAAACAATTTGCATTATTATAAAAAGAACATACTTCAAAATTAAAATACACATATAATTTTTAAAAAATGACTTTTAAATAGAAAAAATACACTATTGCCTTTCTAAAAAAAAAAAAATAGTAGATTGTGCAACGAGTGGACGAAATTGGCGATTCCAACAAGCGCGAGTGACATGCGGCTTAAGTGGCTCATCGAGAGAGGGGGAAGTTGTCGATTTCTCAAATGATGACGTCACAGTTGAGAATGTAGGGATCCAACGTAGTCCATTTTTACTATCGAGTTTCCTCTCTTACGTTTTGTATACTCCGCGTCTTAAAATGTATATTGCCTAACACTCTACAATTTCCATACTCTATGTTCTTCAACGGATTACCTGTGATCCCCACTCTTAGGAAGTCAAGATGGCAGATCTGTACTGACACTTGGTAACGGTTCGTGGCTTAGGCAAGACGCGTGTTCTGACTGTGCGTGCAGTGCACATTTGAATTGTAATAAAGTACCAGTTGAGAAATCTTGTGTATTTCATTATCCGCCGTAACACGGATTAATTAACCTAACATTCAATCGTTACAAGAAATCGACAATTTCTCCCTCTCGAGACGAGCCTCTGAAGTCGCATTTCCCTCGCGGATGTTGGACATACAATATTTTGTGTCTGCAGCCAATTTTACTACTAGAAGTTAGACAGCCTGTCTAATTTTGAAATGGATGCGATCCCGAACTGAAATGACTGTATTTTACTGTTATATATTGATTGATATTTTTAATAAAAAAAAACAATCTTTTACAGATATATGTTACAAGGAGAGACCGAATTTATTGGGAAAGAAATTAAGAAAGATTCATCCAGACCTTTTTCCTCAAGAAATACTTGTTCATTTGAATTAGAGGTATGTTTAGTAAAGGGTGTTACGAATGAAAAACCACTAGTCGGGATTAGAAGGAAAAGGCTAAAGGGAGATGCATGGGTATATAAACGTGTTTGCGAAGAAGTTCTTGCTTTAGCTGCTGAGGACATATCGGTAGAACAAGAGAACAACTCTGAATCAAAATGCCTTATATAACTGATTAGTATTTACGTATCTGTTAAAATTTACATCATGAAACAATCTTCATAATGAACAGCATGTCATCTGCCGATTGCTTTTAAACAAGATAAAAATACACATTTGTCTTTTACATTCCAAAAACACTGCGTAATAAAAGATTCATGAAGTAGCAAAATTATTTAAGTAATATTTTAAGAACTAAATAATTGTTGTCTTGACTTCAGATATTCCATTCAAATTTAGACAATTTTGTATTGAAATAGACAAAGAGAATTAACGTTAAACCTTTTAGCCTCGATAAGTTAGTTTCTGATCATTTTTTTAGACACGTTATATACAATTTTTTATATTTGTATGTTCAATACTACAATATGTATAGATGAATGTTATTTTTAAGGCTTTCATTATATTCTTATATGCTGTTAAAATATTTAGGATATTGAAATTTATGACTGTGAGAAGAGAAACATAATACTACTTTTAATAATCCATCTACAAATAAATGTTTATTTACTTTGATTGTTGATAAATTATGTGTAAGTCCCAAATTAATCACAGTATAAAAATAAGCACTAATTTGACAAGACAGAAATAAATTTTTGCAAAATTTGATGGAAAGTAAAAAACAAGAATGTTAGAGTACTGCTTTAACTCTAACATAACATATAACGTTCTGTATTTCTTTTATAACTCTAAACGCACAATTTAACTTAAGGGCATGTGATACTTTACGGTAATAATAAATATTTTTAGTAAATAAGAAACAATAAACTTTCGTCTACACGAGATAAAGGTTTATTGATTCTTATTTGCTAAAAATATCTATTATTATTTATGTATAATAGGTATAACTAATTAGTTCTTATGATAAGGTATCACATGTCCTTAAGAGCATGCGCTACGCTGCGGTGTAATTAAATTTTTTTTCGATGTTACCGTAAAAAAACTTAATGATATATCGCTTTCAAACTTTACAATATAGGAAATAAGACACTCAATTGCGTTTTGACATTTCTTTGCGTATTAATTTTGAATACCAAATTTTTAAATTATCGACATCTCTTATTTCTTATATTCCAAAGTTTGAAAGCGATATCTCATTAGGTACGTTTGGCCATGGCGACTTTGAAAAAAAATTTCATAACTTAACCGTAGAGCATGCCCTTGAGACTATATGTTATTTATTCTATTTTTAATGTGATCCCTGAAAACTTGAAATATCGTTTCAAGTGTTAGGTCACGTGACTTATACGCGACCTTAAAAAGAAACTACTGTTGTTATAACGTGTGAAAATATATCTAATTTTAATATTTCTAAAGCAAAATAAACTAGCTGTGAATTCGATCTCGGGTGTTCATTTAACTATATTTATATTTTTTTTGTGCTCATTTTTGAGCACTTTGCTTCCTCATTATGATAATATTGCAAATAAATTTGCTTCCTCTATGAGGAAGCATTAACAATTTTGAAAATTAAAAATAATCATAATTTTCTTAAAATTCAATAAAATTCATTAATCATACAGGTCAATCGATTCATTTCGACGCAAGGAATCTTTCTTTCCCTTACATAAGCTTTGAATTTTCATTATTTGAGAAGTTATAGTCGAAAAATCAATTTTACAAAAATTCAAAATCCACATAAAAATTTTAAAATTCAATATTTTGAAAAATCCTTTGGCACATTTTGAGATATTGGTGGTACCAATATACCCCACAAATTTCATCAATTTATCTACAACTGTCTTTAAGTTAATAGGGCGACAAAAAATGGAGATATCCATACACACACCCACACACACACATCCGGACAATTGATTAGAATGTTGTATTAGACATTTATCACGTGAGGAAAGTTTAATTAAACGATTTTAAAAATATTAAAAAATGTATCGAAAACAAAGCTTCCCCTATAAGGAAGCAAAAGATTGAATTTTTAGGTCAAAGCTTGTCCAACATTTTTAATCTTAGAAGGGGGCAAGGAACCCGTCAATAACTAAAATAACTTTGTTCGCACGTGTGTGTGAGTGTCGCCATTTTTTGTCGCCCTATGAACTTAAAGACAGTTGTAGATCAATTGATGAAATGTGTAAGGTATATTGGTGTCACCTATATCTAAAAACGTGGCAAAAAATTTTTCAAAATATTGAATTTAAAATTTTATACGTACATTTAGAATTTTTTTTAAATTAATTTTTCGACAATAACTTCTCAAATAATAGAAATTCAAAGTTTTTGTACAGGAAAGAAAGATTCCTTGTATCGAGACGAATCAATTGACCTGTATATTAATGCATTCTATTAAATATTAAGGAAGTTATTATGCTATTATTTGTAATGTTGAAAAATGTCGTTTTTATCTATGTTTTCAAATAATCAAAATTCATAGCTAATGTAAGAAAGTAAAAGATTTTTTGCATCGCATAAAATTATGTAATCTAATATAAATAAATGTTTTAAATTAAAAATATGAATGATGAGGTCAAAAGATTCTTTGTTTCGAGAAAAAAGAATTATATATATTTTGAAATATGTAGGAAAATCGTTAATGCTTCCTCTATGAGGAAGCAAATTCATTTGCAACTTCATTATAATGAGGAAGCAAAGTGCTCAAAAAATGAGCCAAAAAAATATAAATATAGTTAAATGGAACACCCGAGATCGAATTCACAGCTAGTTTTACTATGTGATACTGATCCAGATCTTCAGCCATTGCAACTAGAGAAATTTGACTGGTGCCTTCAAAAAAATGTCGTTCATATCTGCGGTATTTTAAAACATTGTCAGTTTCTTGATGTGGTGAAAAATATATCACCTTCCCATTAGTCATCGTCGGTTTCAGTATGCTGATTGACAAACTGGAAAAATCGATTGATGCTTTGAATTCTAATCCAAATAAGAATTGAATTGACATCAGTATTCAAGGGGCCCTTCAATCTGCTTATGAGAAGTTAATGAAACATTACAAGAAGACAAATTGGGTCTACTGTGCTGTATTGATGCTTGATCTCAGATATAAAGAAGAAACATTTTATTTGACCAGCTACGGAAGATAACACCGAGAGTGAGGATGATGACATCGATCCTTCTTCTCTTTTTGCATCTAATGATAGAAAATCATAAACTATTTTTATTAATATAAGACACCAGGGAGATTGGCGAAAGGAAATTGATTACTATCTTGGCTTAAAGCGAGCAGATAAGACTACTTATATTTTTAAATGGTGGAAGCAGCACGAACACAAATTTCCTAATTTAGCTTGAATGGCCATAGATTTTTTGAGTATCCATGCCTCTTCTGTTCCTGTTGAGCGATTGTTCTCTCGTACTTCTCTTACAATAAGGAACGTCACTAGGAAAAAGCACAACACGTGAACTTTTGTGTTTGAATATTATATACACTCAACTTCCCCAATAGTAATGTTCCCAATAGTAATATGTTCCAAATAGTAAAGACATTTCGTTCCCAATAGTAAACAGAATATTTCACAATTAACACTTGATAACTACTGCACATGCGTTGCGATCGGCATCTGATTGACTGTATTTGTATTTGATGTGACGCATGCGCAATTGATGTGAAATTTGAGGAAAGGAATTTTTTTTACTATTGGGAACGACTCTGGTTTCGACTTTTTTACTATAGGGGAAGTCGAGTGTATGTATATATAATATATACTAATTAATTAATATATAATAATATATAATACAATATACTATTATAATTAATATAACAACTAAAGATTAAATGTGTCGTCCATTTTTGTCTATAAGGTCGTAAGCCAAAAAATATTGTAACCTTATTCTAACATTAATTTTTTGTTGTTACACAAAGGTAAATTGATGAGGAACAGTTCTTTAGCTCATAAGTTACTAAGTATTTCTGGGCAGAACAATCACTTTATAAGAATCTAATTATTGTAATAGCAGATTTTTTTATAATGTAAAAGTATTGTCCTTGTAATTTACGACCTTATGGAATTATGTGAGTGATATTATTTTTAAAAAGCCAATTTTTTGTGCTCATTTTGTATTCAATGTAAAAATAATAATTTTTATTATTAAAATTTCTGGTTTAATGAATGTTTAAGAAAATACAATTCGAGAATCTCGTTATGAAAGATCGATTTTTTAAGAATCTCGATCGAATATGACGAGACGATATTATAGACAGATTTAACCTGTAAAGTTTTCGAGATTTTTCGGTTTGAAAACGCATCTAATAACGCTTTCGATATTACGATCGGTAGGGGGAACGATTTATTGTTCTGCTCATATCATTCAGTAGTAAAATTCAGTTTGAAAATTTTGCATCTTTTTCCTTCGTAGTACAGAGCAATGAAAGGATTCACCACAGAATATCGAAAGTATTTTACTTGAACTTTTTGTGCCTGTAAAAACTCCATAGATATATGTAAAATTTTGTTTCGTCTTTATATCTCAGATATAAACCTCCGCGGCTTGTTTGAACCTTCTATAACCCGGTGCGAGCAACTATAGACAAGCGAAGTTATAAAATCACCACAAATCGATCAGTGTAAAGTGAAGCCGCGTCAATCTTATTTTATGGCAAGCGCCAACCTTTTATCTTTTCCGCTCAATAATGCACGACCCTACCGCACAAATATCTTTGGTATGTATTATTTATATATATATATATATATATATATATATATCAAAACGCATTTTAGTGAGGTATTGGAAAAATTCGGTCATTCTATCGAAAGTACGAAGGTCAGAATGTGAACAACAATCTTTTATGTCGATATTTTATGCACCATACCTTATAGGTATAAAGATTACAGTGTTTATATTTTTGTACTTTGTTCCTCGATTTCTCACTTCAGTATTATAAAGTAGCTCTGAATTCGATCTTGGGTGTTTCATTTAACTACCCCATTGGAGGTAAGAAGATAGAAAGTTTATCTATTTGAATCTTTTTTATATTGAGGATTGAAATACAAAGTAGGAAAAATGTATCCAAATGTACACTTATTTATTCATGCCAATTTACTTCTATCTCTTTTTACATTCTCATCTCAAATGAGAAGGTGTTGCTTTTGTGTGAAAAATGATTTTCGCTTATTTCATAAAATGTTGATGTTTTGTCCCCTTAGGTGACATTTGTCTAATTTTTAGCCGATTCAGTAGAAAAAACTTCATTTATGTTATGATAAATACCTGATTTGGCCAATCGTTTATAAAATTTGTTTATAAAATAAGAAATTAATTATTGTCTTTCATGAATTTAGTTAAAAATCGGTTTCTATCTATAAATTAATCATATTTTAGTGCGAATCAATTGACGAATCACCACCGATCCCCATGAATCCATTTTCACTTCCTTATTTGTTTATAGCAAGTTTAATAAATTTTTAAACAAAAGTTAAGCTATTGTGAAACTTTCTTGGATAGTTGCTTCATTGATTCTATAGGTATTTGGTATTGAATATAAGTGTTACTCGAAACCCGGTGTTCAAAAAACCAAAAAATTTTTTTTTTAATTTTTGTTATTAAATTAAAAAATTTTTTTTTTCAAAATATGGATCGACAGTTTTATGTGGAATTTTATAAGCTTCAATTTAAAAAAAAAGGTTCAAATTGGTTCAGAAATAGCTTCTGAATATCAATTTGTGCGTAAAATATTTTTTTGACCCATCGCAGAGCGTGTGAGAGGTGATTGTATACAAAAATTATCGGCGAACGAAGTATTTTCACCTCTCAGGCGCTCGATCTCTATTTGACGCGCTATTTGAATGCTTGTATTTTTTTAACGATTCATTCAATTGAGATAATACTTTCCAGAAAACTTCATTATACTGAACATATCTTCCGCTGGAAGTTCGTGCTTACTCAAAAAAAAAAATATTGATACAAAATATAAAGTATACAAAAAATAATAATAAAAGGGATATTTTTCTGATAAAGCATGTTTTCGTATTCAGCAATTATAGACATTTCTTTCTGTTATAGAATTTCTGCCGAGAGACACTGTTCCAGACATTCTAGCTTGGCCTCGATTTTTCCAAATGTTTACAAGGGTTTTATAAAACTTATCAAAAGGTCGTCAAGAATCAAGTTTTAGCTTTATGTACTAATGTGACTGTAGATTAAAAAAATACATTCAAAAAAGGTAATCCCATATATATATATATATATATATATATATA
>UCOH01007586.1:0-13248 GCA_900474275.1 Synergus japonicus
AAAATATAGTGTGATCAATGGCGATTATATTAAAGAATATTACAAATAGGAACGATACAGGTTAATCCTACCTTATCTTGTAGCCTTATTCTACCAATTGAAATGACAGAGGATCAACGATGACATATATCTCTTGTTAGCGTTGACGGTCAGTTTCTCCCAATTGGGCTAACTCTCATTCAAATAAAGTCGTTGTCACGTAAGATAACTCTAGTTCTAAATTCACACACAATTGGTTCCTTTCACTTAACGAACTCGCGCTTGTAGTAAAGAATTAAAAGGACGAAGTGCTTCTAACAAAAAGGAGGGAGTACATTTAAATTCCAACCTTTGTTCCCCCTTGTAATTCTTTAATCCAAATTGGAATTCTGAAAATCAATCCCTTTGCTCGTTTTGAGATTCGAGCAACGGCATTGACTTCTGACACTTTTCCCGCCTAGTGCAATTTAAAAAGGGTTAACAAGGAGAGTATATTTAAATTCTCCTTTGTGTCCTGTTAAAATTGACTTAATTCCGTCGGGGGGAAAGTTTATTTTCGTCCGCCCACACTGGTCTATGCGCACCTTCCACACGAGGTCACTTTATGCTTATCCGGGGCAAGATACCTTCGATTTGGTAGGCTACTTTTAAAACACTACACCTCTTGGCTCTTACTTGAAATCCGGAAGATCGACTCGAAGGACTGCACGATTTTGCAGCTGTCCCGAACCGCGGACGGGCTGTGAGAATTTTTCCGGCGAGTATGGAAAAATTCCATAGAGGTTTTAACTCTATGAGATCCTCGTTAGACTGCGTTGCCCATCTCTCCTTGAATCGGTTTTGAAGGAATTGGACAGGGTAAAATTGGTGGGAGTTTTCGCTAAGTATTACTTTTTTATTGGTCGATGCAATTGAACTATTTTATAGAAGGCATTGACACTTTGATAACTTTCGCTAAATTTGCAAAAGTGCATGTGTCGTGATTTCCTTAGTTGCATTCTATAAGAATGAACAGATTATTGGCCAACCAGGAATTTGCTGAGTGGCTGATTCCGTTTGTAATTTATTTCTTTTTAATTTACTTTTTTATTCTTCAATTTGAAATAATTTCAGGCTTTAGTTTTTCAACTCAAAATTGAGTGTTTATCATCCTAGCCCTTTATAATGTTTTCTTTTTTTTTTTTAGTAATGAAAACTATGAATTTCTAAAGCCATATTTTAATTTTTAGTAAATTTGCATAATTTTTTTATTGGAGTTATATTGCTTTTTTCTTGGGAGTAGGGTTGCAGTAAGGATAGGGTGTAGAATGTTGAGATGGACAACGCATGACCTTGCGAAGGCTAACGCGGCGAACTTGCAGGCTAAAGCTGTGTGCGGGCGTATAGCGTATCTCATGTGTGAAGGTGCGAGAGCCGGTATTTTATATTCATTCTTCTAGTTCTTTACCTTTGCGATATATATATTTTTTTAACATTATGTATAAGTATGCTCCCATAACATATATAAATACATATACATATATGTGTATGTATATTTAAATTTCTATCTAAAACATCTTATTTTGGTATTTTCCTTAAGTTTTAGTTTTTTCTAAATTTCCTTCGGGATTCGTGGCGAGTTGAGTCGCTCATACAGTGTTGCCTGGGCATGTACTTGATAACATCGGTTTTATGTTACCGAGTCAACGATTCTCTTATGTATTTTCAGGAAAATTAAAACGTGCGACAGATTCGCAGCCTGAGAGGTGACGGGCTCTAGCGTCTGGCAGGAGTACTAACGATATTCGAAAAGACATCTTTCCTTCCTTCCTTCTCAAGGGACTTAGTCAAATCATCCTTCCTTCAATGAACTCTTAATCCTTAATTCAATCTTGATGTTGTTGGTGATTACGAATGGCTCGAGGTTTACATAAAAATAAATATAATCGAAAGCAATTAGATTTAATAATTAATTTCGAGGTTCTCCGAAAGTTCGTGGTGTGGCTCTCTTTCTGGTCGCTAATAATCTTAACAACACGAGTCAAAATAGCTATTGTCTTCAGTGCCGGCTAACTATATCTTTTGAAGTTACAGATTAAAATCTGCAACGTCACATTATATATCATACCAACACATGAGATCGAAGTATGTAGATTGAAGTTGGCTTTAAGATAAGTCGACTCGAAGCTCGCGAATGATAAAACAAGTGAGATACGAATATTTTCTACAGCATATGTAATTGCGCGAATGGACAGAAAAACACCACCATTTAGATTCCTTCACTAGATTAGAAAACTCGATTTTCGATCCACTTCAGAGGCATCGATAGTTGAATTTTCGATTGATGTATGATGAAAAATTATAAAAATCGGTAATCGGAAATATAAAAATTATAATAAATTCTCAAATTTTTCTCTCGCTGTTTCACCAGAATTAGCTACACCCTAGCAAGAACTTATGCTTCTTGAATAATGTAAGTTACGACGATAAGGCACAACGATAAACGGAATCCGTTCCTAGGTGTTTTCAATCTTCCGAGCTTTGCGCAAGGCACGTGAAAGTGTGTCAGCTTCTTCATAAACTAATAATGGAATTTCAATTATTGTCAGAAACGGCAGGATCTGAAAATTTCAATAACGGTTTCTGTAAACATATTCTGAATAATGTGAATTTAACCTTTGACGAAGTATTAGTTGCTCTGGTTTCTCTAACTGCTCCCTCCATAACACTATGTCCGCCAGTCACACTGACTAGAGTTGTAACAAGTCCTGCTACGCGAACCTAAAACATAAATAATTTTATAGATTTCAATTTTTTAAATATGTCGATTCAATAAAAAAATAATACATCTGGTTAGATTAGGTAGACTCCTGAAGCAAATTTTAATACCTTACACAATATATTTATTTTCAGTCATCCAAACCCTCTTATGTAAATGTCGGAGTCATAGGGAAATGTATAATTGATAAAAGGCAAAAAAGGGCATAGCAGGATAAGCATGTGTGTGCTGTCCTAGAGTGGTTAAAAAATGCATGGCAAAAATTTTTTTGATGCTAGAGAGTCTCAATCCTCCCAATTTGATTCGAAATCCAAAAAAAGAAAGGTCATATATTGTTTTTAATTCTGATTTTAACACGTGCCGGTTTTGACTTGAAGTTTCTCATGTAAATTACATGGCGAAAAATCACTTATTGGAGTTTTTGGAATAATTCTTCAGGGTTTCGAAAAATGTACGGGAGATTATAGAGGCTTGTTGAGGACTATCCAACAAAGAATTTCATGTACCACACATATGGGTTTGACACACCTAACGCACCCCCACGGTGCCTTGAAAACTACCCTTAAAACCAAAAACGTCAATTTTTTATAAAACCGGCCTTCTGTGCGTTTTATTTTCGTTCTTTTAATTATAAAAATTATTTCTATTAGTCTAGTAGAATATTTATCAATATTTGTTAATTAATTTTTAATTATTTAAACAAATTCCATTTATTTAAATAATTTTTTTTTCAAAATACGCTTTTTTTTCATAAAAATTACTTCTTACTTACTCCTTACTTCTATATAAACATTTGTCCTAATAGACATTTTCTACACATTCGAGTATACCTGGGGCCTGCAATAAAATTATCACAAATCTTTCGACCTTTGTCTAATTTTATAACTGGCCTCCTCCTTTCCAAACGGAGAATCAAATTTTAAAAATAATTGAAAATAAATTTGTGTTACGTAACGATAAAAATTTTAAATTTCTCGAATTTCTTTAAAACCATTTGTGGTGACCTTCGTTCCGACGCTAGTTTAGGGTTTTACAGAATTTTCAGTTTTTATTACAATTTATAGTTTTTTGTGTAAATTTTTAAGATTTAGATTTTAGTTTAGATCTCCGAACATCTTCTGCCAAACATGTGTCCAAAATTACTTTATTACTGCACCGCAATGTAACTTACTCTCCTGCCGGAAAAGCCTTTCCAGATGCGACATAGCGACTGTCGCATAACCTTTTTATATTCTTATCAGAGAAGGTATTACATTTGTGTAAAATTTGATCCCCCAGTTTTTGTCAAATGTACACGTTTTGGGACCCCCTGAACCCGAAAAACATGTTTTCACGAATGTGTCTATCTGTCTGTGTGTCTGTCTGTGGATTTTTAGTTTGTGAGCACGATAACTTTCGAAATAATTGACCGATAGGATTGTCCTTTGTTATACTCTTTTAGTGTCCTAAAATGAAGGTCAAGTTCGTTGGCCAGACATTTTGGATAAAAATTTAAAAAGTTGGAGCATTTTGAAAATTTTTGAAACCACTTTTTTTTTAATTTAAAAATTCTAATGACGGGTGTTCGTAGTACTCGAAAAGTCGAACAATTTTTCTTAATGACTTTTTTGGATAAAAAGAAAATTGAAAGACTTATAATATTTTTAAAATCCAAAAAAATGAAATAAAACTTGAATTAGGAGTCAAACAACGCACTACATGAAAAAAGTCTAAAGATAAAAAATGTTTCTTTTTGAACACCCTATAGGATAGGCATAACAACTTTTTGAATTTCCTTAAAAAATCGAAAATTCAAATTTTGAGCCATTTTTCAATAGGATAAGTAGTTTTTGCTTTAATCGTGAAAAATATTGTTAAACAGAGCCGAGCGCAAAGCGCCAGGTTTAAATTAAATATCGAGCGCGAAGCGCGAGTGCCCTGATGAGAATGTGCTCCTTAAGCTCGAAAGAACCTTAAATTAAATTAGTTTTCGTTTGCATTTCCTGTTGTAGTAATTTAAATAAAAACATATAGGCGTAAGCGCCGTGTAGGGTGCAAGCGTCCCGTAAGGTGCAAGCGCCGCGAAGCGCGGAACACGAAGCGTGACAGTCGAACTACAGTAGACCCCTCGCGCGCCGTAGGCGCGCTCTTTTTTGCGAGCGAAGCGCGTAATGAGAATTTGCCCGCAAAGCGGGCAGATTTTTTTTATATATATCGGCACTATGAACAGCCCTATCCGACTAAAAAAGAAAATGGGGTTCCTTAGTGATTATAATTTCTATGAATATTCGAAAATTTAAAACAATTAGGTTTTTTAATGAAATGAGATCAGAAAATATTTCTAAAATGATTGTAGGATATAAAGTACACATTATCCATTAAAAAAATAATGCGAAATAGAAAAATAACACATGAAATTACGTAAAATGTATACAGTGGTGTTGCGTACAGCTCGGGGAAGAAACGATTAGACAAGCCACGAAGTATGAATTGAGTTACGAAATACAGAAATAATTAGTCCATTTAAGACTAATTCCTTACAAATAATAATTAAATCAACAGATAAGATTGTAAAGGATCCGTAAGAGTTACATGTAAATTCACATTGAACTACTATGAGTCATAAGAACTTGATTTAAACTGCTAGAGACGGACGCCTATATACGAACAGTTAATACAAATGCATGATGGTCGCACAGAGGTGTGTTATCAGATACACCACCTCGCACTTCTCCTATCTAACTTTTTCGTTCTCATATTCGTCCTTCCGCATTTCTTTCCTCGGGACTCTGACCTATTCTGCAATCAGCTGACCAATATTCAGCCATAAATATCTAACATTCTGATTTTCCTGAAGATCTTATAACTTTAAATTATCTTATTGAATACTTCAGTCGAACCAGGATCAGGTTTTAAAGATAATTAATGAAAAATCGAAAATTTTCTTTTACTGAAAATTATAACAAATAACGTTTATTCCTTATAATTTACATATCTAAATGAAAATTTAATAAAATAACAAACTAAAGAGTGAATCTGTCTGAAGTTGAGTGAATTTGTTTGAACGATACGCCTATTAAATGCTATCCGCCGGCTTAATTATTCACTTACAGTTGCACCTGTTAAGTGTTAATTGTAACGTGACTTTTTATTTAATAAAATTAGGCCTCTAAGCCACGCACAAGATAAATAAAAAAAAAAGGAAATTAACATATTTTGGGCGCCAGTCCTTTCTTGGGACAATTATTGAATCATGCTAGTTACAGTAAAAAAAAAAATATATATATTTAAACAAACAAAGCAACCTCACTGACTATTAATCCTTTCTTGGGACAGTTGTTTATAATAGTTCAGGAATCTGAATTATAACTAGCAAAATTCAACTTTAATAATGAAAACTATAAAATTTCATAAAGATATTTTATAAAATCGGGAGGATCTTTATACATTATTGGGGCTCTAAAATAAATAATAGAATAGAATTTAAGAAATAGGGATCATTATAATGAGAGAATTTACATAAATAAAATTTTAGGGTTTAGTATCATTAATCAGGGATCATTATAATGGGAAAATTTACATAAATATAATTTGAGGATCTTTAAAGATAATTTCTATATGGGACAATAATAATTCAGAAAATATAAAATATCGATTCAGCCAAGGAGTTAGAAACAATAATTATAATAAGATAACTTGGCTGGATCGTAAAAGATAAAAACTCAAACCTTTAAATCGAAGAATACAGCAAGGCGAATACAGCGAGGTATCAGAACACTACACAGAATTACGATACGGCCGACACTTTCAATTTACAAAATTAGAATGAACGAGTGAAGAGAAATGAGTGTCGATCTAAGCGTCGTTTATCGGGAGAATTCATCAAAAACGGGGGGAAATCTGACTGCGCGTAAACCCTAAATTGGTATCTGATAAGGGTAAGAAGTAGAGATCGCCCCTGAAGATCCTTGCCCATTGGTCTGCCCTGTTGTCTTTCCTTCTCTTCAAAAGTCCTCTCCTTTCCTCGCAGAGCCAAGTCGTTTTCGCAGAGGAGAAATTCTCTCCTCTCTGTATTCAAGAGAGGGGATCAATCGTGGCGTACAAAACAAAACTTGGACAAGGGTAGCTGAAGCGCTGAATCTTCATTGGAGAACGGAAGTCCTTGCTTCGAACCGCAGATGTAGGGTGGACTCCGAATTGCTCCAACATAAAACAAAAAGAGGCACATACGGCCAGAAAAATTCTCTTTTTCCATTTCAGAGCCATACAAATATAAAATAAGATAAACTACCGACCTATTAACGATAGTGGTAGTAATTTTTTTGCTTTTTCCTCACTGGAACAAGCCTAAGGTCTTGGAAGATCAACCAAAAACTCAACGAGATATTTGAAGACAGCGGAAACCATAAGAGAAGTCTATTGAAGGTCACCAGACAGAAGAAGCCTCGCCAGAATGGAGGTGACAACAGATCCTAATTGATGACGCAATTGAAGTGGATGCTGCAAATCTCTACTCTTAATCCTCATAGATTAAGAGGCTCACAGTAGTTTACATGAAAGGGGGAATAAAATAATATACATTAATAAAATTATTCTTAACTCTAAGAAATAACAAGAGACGAGGAGTGCCGAATTTATTAAAAGTGTCAGCATTTATCAGAAAATATTTATTGGGAGGATTTATTTTAATTTTGTGATGTGTAGAAAATCTGCTACATCACATAATTAATTCCTTTTTACTATTGAATTTTGCTAATTCGAGTTTCTATGGAGTAATCAGTTTGAGAATAGAAAAGAGAAGTATTCTTGGGTGGAAAATATTAATAATAGATAAATGCTCTTATTTATTAATATTTTATCATGGATTTCTACAGCCTTAGGCGATCCTATTGACTGTAGAAATCGTAAACCTTTCGAATGAGAGAGAGAGAAAGAGCGAAGAAACGGAGAGCGGATAGAGAAGAAGTTACGTTTAAGAAAATGACATTTCTCTTACGCGAGAATTAACAACGACAGGTGCGCCTGAGCGTTGGCAATTTTCCGTACTATGCCTTGCGACTTTGCCGGTGCCTTGCCTACCACAGATGTTCCTGTTGGTAGGAAAGCACGTGAGTTTCCACCAGGCTCTCCGATCTACTCGGTGAGTCGCTGACCGGTGTGCGTAGAGTGGGGGTAGAGTTGGGACGATGGTTATGTAACGAGAGTCTAATGAAAAGGTGTGCGTGCGGTATGCACACGTAATGAGCAGAAACACGCCAATAATTGCAAGTTTGCAAAGATCGATGTAATAATTATCAATTTGGAGATATATGTCCTCCATTTAAGGAATTTGCAACCATGAAAGTTACAAAAGAATACTCGATCAGATGCTCTCTCACCTCAATTCCTTTTCAAAACAAATCCTGATACATCAAAATTTTCCACCAAATCCACTGATGGCACACTTATGACGAGCATCATAAAAACTAAGCATTTTAGTTGTTTTCGGCAGTCTGACGGAACTTCTTTACGAGTTAAGAAGTCCGTCTCGCTAACATCGTTAATTCGTTTTCACGCAGTCCTGTCGGGTAGCCAAGTCTTTTACTGAGTCACGAAAGGTAAAATAAGCAATTTAGCTCTCAATTCTAAAAAGTCTTATTAGTGCCAGAAAATTGTCCCGAAGGAATTGACAGATCGATTCAAATTACGAGGGACGCAAAATTTTCAAAATTCAACTCGAGAAGAGAACAAATTTCCCCAAGCTCCTAGATTGATTTGAGGCGTAATTCGGCTAGCTTAATCATTAGCAGGGAAACTTTGGCTAATCTTAGAAACCATTTTCTAGCATCAGCAGCACAATCCTTTGTGTTTTCCTTAAATAATATAAACTCGGTTCTCTTGTGGATCGTCCTTGTGACCTCTAGGCCAAATCCGCCGACTTTATCAAATTTAATAGTATGTCGATCATCCTTGTGAACTCTAGGCATAAACAAGTTTGTAAAGCATAGGAGAGAGAATTCGTGTTTATAATTCGGATACTCGAATTATTGCTCGAATCTCAAAATGAGCAAGAATTGAAATTCTTTGAACAAGGCATCGGGCTCACATAAAAAAATTTAGAAAAGGGTGTTGGGGTTTAATTGCCCTCATGCCTTTTGGTTAAAAGCCAACTAATATGATTTCTGTGTGAATCTAGTGAATTACAGCGAAGCGTGGGAGACGAATTATTTGCAAGCGAGAATGAGTGAATAATTCTACAAGGACTAGAGTTATCGTCCGCGATAACGCATCAAATACAGAAAACGTGTACGGCCCATTTGGGATAAAACGGATCAGTGCTCTGTCTTCTCCGCTTCATCCCTAGGGTAGTTTATAAGCTACATTAGGAGTAGGTAAGCGAAACGACTGTATCGTTCCAAATTTTCTACCATTGTGTACCGTACCATTGAATTAACCCTTAACTTAAATCCTAACAAGATTAAATACTCGATTGTTTTTATTTGTGGGACTTAACTTTGGGGGTTTCAGAATATAATTTTTGTTTATAAATTATATTTGTTTTCTTAATTATTTTCTCCCATAACATGACATGTTTCATCCTTAGATAAGGATAGGAGATCAGGATCCCGCAAAATAATTAAAAGATCAATTTTTTTTATCTTTCTTTTCTGTTTACTTCTCCGATTTGCCTAAATTAATTTTTAAAATATTATACTAATACTAATACTAATTGAAAATTAAAACTTTGGTTCGTAACAGTGGAGATAGTGGATAACGCACTAAGAATTTCTTGATACTTTTAACAAAATATTTGTTATGTTATCATATAAAGCAAAAGATATCTAAAAAAATAATTTAAAAACTTTAAATTATAAATATAATTATTTTTTCTTTATTATTTTTATTTTTCCCAGCTTTATAGAGATGAAATAACAAATTTTTTGTTAAACTCTTTGTGTGTTTTGTAATAAAAAAGAAAAATGTAATTTAATAAATATATTCAAACGTAACAAAAATAACACAAAATGAATTAAAAAACTAGGATATTTCAACAATATTTCAAGTAAATCCGGGACGGTTTTGGAATTTTTGGACGCTGCAGGCAGCTAATATTCTATATATTTTCAGAAGAGTTGGTGTGCAGGGATGGTCGTTCCTTCTCCCAACTAATCTAATAGTTCCAAAAAATCTCTAAACAAAAGTAAAGGAGCTCTAAATTAGTAACATTTTTATACAGTATTGAAAATATTCTAATCGAAATCTCATAAATATTTTCATCTTTTTCAGTTAAATTTTCTGAAATTAAGGAAGTTGAGAAAATATTAAATGGATTTCGAACAACTATATCAACAACACTGTATTTTCTTCTACTTAATCCATTTTATACAAAAATATGAAAGTGCTTTCTTCGACACTTCACAAATTATTTTCATATAATGGATTAAAGTTTATAATATCATTATAGCGAGTGTAAAGATGTAATGTGAAGGTGATGATTAATAATAATATCTGTAAGGAAAATATTTAACCGAATTTAATAAAAAGAGATTTTTTTATTCTCGTAAAAAGTACCTACTAAAAAAATTTAAATAAATATTTTAATATTATTATTATTAACGTAGCTTTAGATCCCTACAAAACACCTCACATTAAAATAAAGACGTTTGTGAATATTTTTTTCGCGAAGTTCAATATCAAAGATAATCGAAGAAATATATTTTAGTTTAATACGTTTGTGAATCTAAACTTAGCGATTTCCATAATCCATACAGTTAAACGATATGAAAATAATTTGTTCATTTTCTGTCGTCTAAATAAATATAAGCTTTTTAGAAAACTGAAGACCATTTACCACGTAGGTTACATGACAAATACTTTTCCTAGATTATAATTTTCTTCCGCTGCGAAAACGATTTAATTTCTCCTCTTGGGCTTGAGAAAAATACAATACTCCATCTAACAAATTTTATAAAAGATCAAAAAATAATCTGGGAAATTGCTTGGTCATGTGACTCACCTGGCACATAGTTTTAAGAAAATTTGATTAAAACTTTTTGAATCTCTTAAGTTTGATAAATATATACCTCCAAGGAGTCTTGGTTTATTCTCCCAGTTAATACGTAGTCGAACTTATATTCTTGCAGCAACTTTTTAGACAAATCAATTGTAGATCGAATAGTTATTCGCAATCCTTCGCTGTTCTTCAAAAAATTTCTGTCCACTATTAACCCTTGCTTAACCTGTTACTCCCAATTATCTATCCACAAAAGAGTGTTATGATTCTAGACTTAATATTCCGTTTATTTAGAACGGTGAGCAAGAAGGTGATCACAATCCTTTGATAGATCGTGATCAGTAAGCATAATTTAAAGATCTAAACCTGAGGGGATCAAGAAGTACACTCGTTTGGATTGTAATTAATTTATTGAAACCTTTCGCACCTTGTTGTCACACGACGATGGAGGACTCGATATAAAACTAAAATTACGATGATCCCTGTGACTTGATATAAATTAGAATGTGTTCATCATCGCCGTGCAGAAAGCAAAATAAAACTGCCACTGTTCGTACAGTGGGCAGTGAAATATCACTGAAGGAACACATTTGGTGATCGATGATCACTAATACTACTCAATATGATTAATCAACTATACGCGGAACGAGAATACAATTGCGCAAGGTCGAAATACGTTAGCTACCCTGAGAAAGCATATTAGGAACCACCCCTTTATTAGGAGACACAAACTGCCTGGAGCAGCGAACATTCGTGCCTCGAACCAAATAAAGGAGAGTATATCGCAGCCTGGAGCAGCGTACACAATATATTTCCTTAATAAATACATCTCAAATGAACGACGAACTTCATAGTGTGATACTGGAACACCTAGTCAATCTCGTGGACAGCTTCGTGGTACCTCGCCGGTCCGAGGGGGTTGATGCGTAGCTCGTCCTCTATAGTGGGCTCGCGTCGGCCAGTGAAAATGGATCGCTGAGGTGCGGTACCATGTACCAGCCTTGCGATCCATTCTAGGATGCTAGTCGTGGACGATGGCTCGCCTTATAATCCATCTCCAAGTCAGGTCACTTACGAGTTGTCGCCGCAGGTCATTCCCACTTCCCCGAACGATCTATGCAACGGTGCATTCTTGCACCGTCACAAGTGATTCTTGTAAAACCTGTGAATTGAAGTGTCTTTAATTAATTAATCGTGTGTGATAGAAAATATTTTTATATAATTATATATTTTTTTACCGAGAAGTCTGCACTTTGAAGTGTAAGTCCTGTATCAGGCTTCGTTCTATTAAGAGAATCGAACAAGCGATCTATAATTAGACAGAATTCTGTTGTTGATTCAGATTCCTCTAATTCTAGATAATAGTCCTTGTAATTTAATAACCCTTTTGCTGTTGTTTTACTAAAAATCTGTAACAAATAGTATACTAGAAAAATTAATTGTTACATTTTAATCAAGTTTAATTACATTATTTCGTAAAATACAATGTTCCAAAAATACACAGCGGAATAAAATCAAGGGAAAATAAAAGCACCCAGTCGCATTTTGTTGAATATTAAGTAAATTTTGCATCTTAAGATTTACAGATAAAATAATAATAAAGTAAATCATACCTGCACAACTAAAGATACTCTCATTATCAATAAGTTATTTGGACTTATGTGATTGTATGTGAGCTTAGGACACATTCGTCCGTAGTAATTCTGTCGATCTATCTCAAATAATTTTGAGAAGTAATCCCATTTGATGAAATTTGCATTGGATTCAGTCTGAAATATGTATACGAAACATAAATTTTATAAATTCAAAGAAACAGTAATTGTTGTAAATTAAATATTATTTACAAATATTAGTACCTGAAATTGTCTCCTTTCAAATAAGCGATTCCGAATGTACTTTATTAAATGGGAAGTATCAGAGAAGACGTATATCTCACGATCAGCTGCAGTAAGATGTGGAAAGGAGTTTCTGACGTCGTTTATTTTTCCACTGCATCCGATTTCAGACGAAAATTTCCGGTTAGTCGAGGCTCCATCCGTTACAACTTCATGTACCTTTGCACCAGCTTTTTCTAATAATGCAATGGCTTTTATTATTAGTTTTTCCAGTGTTACACCTGGAGTTGGCCCTATGGAAGTGAAGACAATCACTTGGTTGGGTGTAATCATCCATTATAGGATGAAAGATGAAAACTAGCCCGTGATCATTCATTTCTCTAACATCCGTAATTCGTGCACCATCGCCGAAATCAACAAGACCGCACGGAAAAAATTTGTTCCGGAAGAATTACCGAATTAGTTCAGAGACTGAGGATATGAGAATAATTCAGTAAAAGTTACGGATCTATTTATTTTAAATGTCACAGAACTTTTTTAAAGAGAATTACAGATAAATTTCGGGAGAATTAAAAATAATTCGGGAAGAATTCTTGGATAGTGCAGGAACTTTCTTAAGTGACTTTGGTGAGAATCCAGTAGAGCGACTATAGGAATTACGGAGGAGTTCGGGAAAATTTCAAGGACGCCGCGCTATTTCAAAC
>UCOH01007586.1:13268-84970 GCA_900474275.1 Synergus japonicus
TTCGTGCACCATCGCCGAAATCAACAAGACCGCACGGAAAAAATTTGTTCCGGAAGAATTACCGAATTAGTTCAGAGACTGAGGATATGAGAATAATTCAGTAAAAGTTACGGATCTATTTATTTTAAATGTCACAGAACTTTTTTAAAGAGAATTACAGATAAATTTCGGGAGAATTAAAAATAATTCGGGAAGAATTCTTGGATAGTGCAGGAACTTTCTTAAGTGACTTTGGTGAGAATCCAGTAGAGCGACTATAGGAATTACGGAGGAGTTCGGGAAAATTTCAAGGACGCCGCGCTATTTCAAACAGTAAAAAAAATATTCCTATTTATCTCTGCTTCGCGGGTGGAGATGATTTATAACATTAACATTATTAATCTGCATTGCATATTATATATATTTACACACAAATGTTTATATTTATACTTAATTTACTTTATACATATAATCGCACGCTCTTAACAAATTTTAAATGTCTCGGGTTTCAAACCCTCCTAACACGCATATCCCTACCTAACCCTAACGACTAAGCCTCGCGGCTATATCACGCTGGGGATATAAAAACAAAAACTTTGCTAAGCTTGACCGGGTCGGTTCAGGATGAAACGTGCGCAGATGGACGACTACGCATGCTGATTTACGGCAGAGTTCGGGAATTTTTCCAGTCCAAGATTCCGAATTCTCTTGGCAAGGGAATAATAAAAACTTTTTTAGATACACGGAAATTCTCCTGAAGAATCTTGCGAAGGTTATCGAACTGTTTTATATTTTCTTCGAAAATTATTCGTTATATTTCATTTTGACCTTCATAAAACACACTTTCAGTGTTTACTGTAAGTTCGGTAATTTTCTTAGAACGGTTCGAGCTAGTTTCCTGAATAGTTATTTGATATTTACCGAATTTTTCTCATATCCTCAGTCTCTGAACTAATTCGGTAATTCATCCGGAACAAATTTTTTCCGTGCGTTATAGATCATTGTTTTCACGTCAAGTCTCACGTTTATGCGTGTGGATACTTCGTCAAACAAAAGAATTCCATGTCGTTTTAGGTCTGCTTTTTGCTTAAGCGACTCTGCCAACAAATCCAGTAACTGCTGGTTCAAGCCACATGGAGTTTCTATTAAGGATAAATACCAGATTTTTTTGACCTTCTCAAAATAATGCAGCACCTGAGAAGTTTTAAAAAAAATTCAAGATTTTCTCAAATTTTGTACCTCGAATTCAACTTTTTTCATGACCTAGGAAAATTGTTGAAAAAATTTGAAAATTATACGGCATAGAGCCTAAAACTTTATCTTTAATTTAAGCTAAAGAAACTTAAGAAATCTTCATTGGTTCTCGAGATACGATTAAAAATATTCGATCGTATTTGAGTTACGTTTTAATCGACGATCACGGCTCTCGGCCGGTCTGCTGCTCGCCTCCTTCAAATACAATTGAATATTTTGAATCGTATCTCGAGAACCAATACAGATTTTTTAAGTTTCTTTGGCTTAAATTAAAGATAAAGTTTTAGGCTTTATGTTGTATAATTTTCAAATTTTTGCAACCATTTCCCTAGGGCATGCAAAAAGTTGAATTGTAGGTACAAAATTTGAGAAAATCGTGAATTTTTTTAAAACTTCTCACGTGCTTTATTCTATTCAGAAGGTAAAAAAAATCTGGTTGACACCACTAGACGTGAATGTCCCTAATGAGTCTGTAGACTTCAGGCGACATCATATAAAATAAAAGAGAGAGAATTATCCAATCCTTTGAGTAGCGACGTTCTTTCGTAACTTTGCATTTCGTAGCTTGTAATATCTTCGAAATGATGGTTTGTTCCTTGTTAGCTATATTATGTTTTGCGAATTCTGCTTCCAGTACTTTATTGTTCAGTAATATCATTTTTTCCTAGATTTGCTTGAATTACTTTTTTAATATATTCTGTTGACCTGCTATTCGAACATTTTTTTTCTTCTACTCATCTTCAAATTCCGGGCTAAGAGTGCAACTTTTTTTTCTGTTAGGACTCAAATTGAGTACAATTCGTTGTACATTTTTTTGCTTTTATATTCGCATTGTTTTGTTGGCCAAAGTTATTTTGACTCTTTTGCAAGATGCACAATATTTGGATTGTTTCTTTGCATTCAAATCCATAATTAAAGAGTTATTGTGAGTTATTGTGGCGTAAAATTTCAAAATTATTGCAAAAAGCAAATGTTGTTGCAGAATTTCTAACAGAATTTGGAGAGGTACATCCTTGGCAAATCCTAAATTTGTGGAATGCATTTATCATCTCTTACACTTCATTTGAAGAGGATACATATTCCGCAGTAAAGCCGATTTCCCGCGTTTTTATTGGACGTCCATCACTGGTGCATGTACAGTCATATCCTTGTACAATATAACTTTCTTCTGTGATACTATCTTTGCAATTCCGTTGTCCAATCGACCTATGCATTGGATGAATTGTATCGCTCGAAAATCGCCATAGTTAATGGTGCAATGAGTCCAAGCTGTTGGTACATTAAAAGAATCCTTGCCATTGAACATTGACAGTAGGCATAACTGTTTCAACATCTGATATGTGCAAATTATTTTTCCTTTTCACTCGCTCAGGTTTAGCTTCACTTGCCTGTCTTTTCTTTGGCGATTTGCGTACTTTTGGAGCTTTAGAGAGGTACTTTGGACGGTTTAGAAAAACTGACGGCAATGCACCTTTCCTTAATCTCAGAACTTGATAGTTTTCCTGGAAAAATGTAGGTAAATAGTAATATATGATTATTACGGGCGTTGAACCGAAGTGTTAAGCTCAAAATTCTACTCTCCTCTTTTATTCAACGAAAATTATGGATAAATTTTTTTTAGCTGTGAAGCGCTAATCTTTTTTCAAATATAAGACTGCTTACAGAATGAAAAAATATTTAATTTCGATACTTTTTGCATAAAACGAAGAATTTAAAATTTATCTTCAAAATTCGCTATTTTTATTTTACTTAAAAAATATTTGTACTAGATATTTTCTCGCTCTGTACGCACAATTCTAGATAAAACTTGATTAATTCTACAAAGCGAAAACAATTTCAAATTTAATATTTGTTGAGTAAAATGAGGAAATCGGATTTTTATATTAGAACTTGGTTCCAAAACAAACACATGTAAAGAAAAAATAAAAACAAAGTATAAAAGCTAAAATAAAAAAGGTAATAATATAATTAATAATATATTAATATACTATAATTGTTTAATATTAATAATTAATAACAAACCGTTGCCATAACGTTCCCATTAGCGTCTTTAACTTCACGCTTCCAAAGAATATCTTCAGGAAGGAAATGTTTTTGACACACCACTTGGCCACTTCTCACAATAAAGTCTTTTCTGAGAATTGAGTGTTGCCATTTTTCAACATTTTCCTTTCCCAAAGGAATCGAAAAAGTGAATTTTTTCAGTTTCACTTGACAGTTGTGAACTATAACCTGACTTACAGTTCGGCACAATGTAGGCGCGTCCATTAAATTTACACTTCGACATTAACTTCATGGTCAATATTTACTAAAATAATCTCACTAAAATACATAAACGCCTCGTATCAACTAATTCACAAATAAATAAATTATTTATTGCAATTATTCAGACGAATATCCGTTTACCACAATGTATTTTTCAAGCGTGTTGCGTGCAGCGCCGCTCTGGTGAGAAAATTTCGCACATAGAAACTATAATCACCACGGAAGCAGCAAGGTCTATGCCTTACGTACATAGGAGTCGGATAGGGCTGACTATGACAGAACGATTCCAAAAATTACTCTCTGAAGACTTCTCCTGCAGGTTAGAGATATTTAGTCTGTACTTCGCTTTCAACCTATACACCTCGTCGCGAAGTTCTTCAAATAAACTTATAACTTTACTAAACAAAACTTGCCATTATTTTATTTCCGCCAACACACCCACACCAGTTTTTAAACAAATGGAATTTATTTAAACAAATGAAAACTAATTTTTCAATGTTAATAAATATCTCATTAAATCAATGGTAACAATATTTAATAAACCTGATGCGGCGCCTCAGCGATCCAGGTAAGAGTAAACGGCGAATCTTGTACACTAAAATGCATAAATGCCTTCCCCCGTGAAGTTGTGTGATAACTTGATTCCGCGTTGAAAAACGAATAAACACCTAACTTCACGGGGGAAGGCTTTTATGCATTTCAGTGTACACTGCTACAGGCTGGGGTGCCCCGTTTTCTCTACTCTTGTTGCTCGCGTATTATTCTGGTTTTTAGAATAATTCTCTAAGTCCCTATGTACGGTGCATCCAGGCTGTGGGAACTTAGCTTGAATTTCGGTTGTGTTGACTTTCATTATTTTTCAAATTTTAATTTGCACCGAACTTCGGTTTTGTAAACTAAGTCTTTGTGTACGCTGCTTCAGGCTGCGGAGACTTAGTCGGCATCGTTACGCGTCCACTATAGATAGTTTACGTTTCTCGTCCGAATTTAAATTGTGTATTGCGGATAATGTATAATGTTCGTTTTATTTCACTTAGCGCGATATTTTATTCCGAGACATAAAATGATTAGCCACCGGTATTTGCGTTCTTCCTTGCCTCCCTCAAGAACTCACGACTCTTCATTTTTATAAGGGTAAGCAGCCTATGAGAGGGCATAAGACCTAGCAACGACGTTATCGAAATTATCAATATTCAAATATTATATTAATATTATTGTGAGAGTACAAGTTCTCATTACAACGAAAGTCAGAATATTAATGTGTAACAGCGTTACACATGCACTCTTAAAACATTTGTTTGATTTTTCACATACTGCTTGTTTACTTGTCCATCTTTATCAATCATTTCGGCCAAGTATGATACCGCCTGCGATAGCTGGTATGATAGAATAAAAAATATGTTTAATTCTTTCTCGGTCAGTTCTGGAAAATCCAAAATATCATTCCATGTTATATTTTGGAAAATAACGTTCTTACGGAGCCAACCTTTCTCTTTTACTTCAGTATTCAAAGTATTTTCAAGATTTTTCCTGACTCTCATTCTATTCAAAATCTCAGTTGTAAATTCTGTATCAGATGTTAATCTCTCTCCGAATTGGTTATGAAGGAACGATGCAATCCAAAAGAGGGCTCCAACTTTTGGAAGCATTTTGTTGTCCAGTTTGTGGTTTAAGAGTCTATATTTTTGCTTTAACATTCCGTGAACTGCTTCAATTGCCCAACGAATTTTTGTAACATAACGGAACTCATTTGATTCTTTCGTAGTCAATTGTTTCCGTTTCCCTTTCAAGGCAAACATTAGGACGTTCATTTTTCATATCCCAGTTGATATACTGGGATATGGTCCCAGTATATCAACTACGAATCCTTCAGTTGTGCAAATTGTGAAAGGCTTGCAGGGTGGTACTTTCTTATGACCTGGGAAACTTTTTCTCTGAAACTCATTATTCTTACTTTTCTCGTGACGTGTATAAGTTCCATCACAGATCAAAAACAGATTTGTACAAATATCAAACAAACTTTTGACTATTTCTGTGGTGTGAGTTTCAATTAAGTCCTCTCTATTCGAATTAGTTAATCCGAAACGAGATAGCAAGACATCTTCTTCAAATGATTTTATTATTGCTGATGTGTATTCTGAAATAAGCTGTTCATATTCAATTTGCGGAATAGAATCCAAAAGTCTATTTGAATTACCTGCTCGGAGTTTAAAGAGAAATACAACAAGTGCTTGACTAATGGTACGAGTCTGCCTGTCCTGCATTGAGGTCATTATATCCCTTAATTGTATTAAATTCTCCCATGTTAAACCTATGAAACAAGAAGCTGCTTTTCAGAAAGGCTAAAATCTGCTATTTTTTGATACAGAGTAGAATTGCATTTTACGGCAAGATTTTCTATATTAATCGACAGTTTTAGCGAGCAATAATTTTGTTTTTTGCGTTGATAAGTTTTAAAAATTATTTTAAGAAGTTAAAAATTTTGTTTAATTGATACAAAAAATTTAAAAGTTTGGATTATTATTGAAAATAATTTCTTCAAAATCATTAAAAGAAAAATAAGTGAATGACTAAAATAACTTGAGTCGCTGGTTTTGTAAATGAATTCTGTTTAAACGATTTTTTTTCTGTTTGCGCATTTTTTGGTTCATGTGATGTAAAAAACACAAAAAACTGTTATGTTATCGGAGTAATTTTGTAATATTTTATATGGAAAATAAATTTTCGGAACCACGTCAACTGAGTGTTCCATCTCACTTGCAAGTTTCATCTCTCTCCGAATTTTTTTATTTCGGTTTTCGTTTCAATCGTGGTTTCAAAGGGCAAAGGTTAAATGAGAGAAACATGCAGACAAGACCCGCGGATATGTCACCGTCATAAAATGGGGGCCGATCAAAAAAAATTTTTTCCATCACTCCCATATTTATCTTATGTGGATTTATAAGTCTTCAGCTGATTTTCTTCTACAGCATTTATAGTAGCCTTTTCTCAATCTACATATGGGGCATTATTCCTCAAGTGTACCACCCTCAGAATTTGACTTTGTCTGATCGAACTCAAACTTGGGTAAAGTATAGTCCTGCTAGGTACTACTTTACAGGAAAAAGATCTTTTCGATTGGATAAAAATTGACCGAGACAGGGGACGGGGAATTTTTCGTTTTTTTCTTTTCGATTTTGTGCTGTTACGTGCTTTTTCGAAGGTACTAAGCTCCTTTCCTATGGAATATACAAGATTTTTTCCCGCATGTTTTTGATAGTTTTTTTTCCTGTTCTATCGAAATTCCCCCTACCCTATCTCGGTCAATTTTTATCCATCGAAAAAATCTTTTTCCTCTAAAGTGCTACCTGGTAGGACTATACTTTTCCCAAGTTTAAGTTCGATCAGACAAAATCAAATTCTGAGGGTGGTACACTTGAGAAATAATGCCCCATATATAACCTCTAATCAAAATTTTTATATTTCCTCTAGTTACTTTTCGACATATAGAATGAATTGCCTTAGAAAATATAAACAGACATAAAAATATAGCGATTGTAGTATTCAAATTTGAAATGAATTGAAAATCAAATTTTCGTAAAAAGTACTAAATATTGATACTTACCGCTTCTACGTTTGCTTTTGTAAGATCTTTGTATAGTTTCTTCAAATGAAATAATGTTAGCACGATGCAAATAACATTTACCAGTATCCAAAGTACGTTGAGAATATAATGCCGAAAAGGACCATATACTAGTGGACAACTTGGTGCATTGTGAGTGGTATCGGAATTTGCTGCTAATGTTCCACTTAAAAATGTTGGACCAAGGTTAATTGTAATACTTGCAAACCATATCATGAATGTTCCAAAAAGTACACACTGCAAGGAAAATTTGGATTCAAATTATTATCTTCAAATACTGCAAATAGTCTGTTAAAAATTTAATTATTATATATTACCCATACATAATTCTTATAATTTTTGAATCACCCTACTAACACTCTCTTGTGTAATGTTAGGTTACTCAGATAAATCATAATTAGTGAATTTTCAAAAACCTTAAAACGGCAATTATTTCTCGTACTCAGATATTCGTAGATATTCTAGATTTCTCATACTCAATTATTCTCGTAATTCAGTATTTTTTCGATATTTTCTAAAAAAAAACATTTGTAAATTGTGCTCTAATTGGTATTATGCTGTGACGTTGCAGATTACAGCAACTTCCCGCGTGGAAAAACAGTACATTTTGATAATAGTGCGCGAATATGATTTTAGCGAAATATAAATCTGGGTTTCCAGTTCGACTTGGTGTTTGACGACATGCCACTAACTTGGACTATGGATTATGTTTTTGATTTGCCTTGATTTCCGAATCACATTGACGTTTACTTCGATCAGATTTGTCTTAAAATTTGAGAATCGGACGACTAGAAAGACAAAAGAAATTTTTTCCGTTCGCTTAATAACAGACAATTCAAGAACATTGAAACTGAAATTCGCCCATTCTGCATGTTTCAATTCAAATCTTACTTTCATTCTCTTCACAGATTGAATCTGTTGTTTAGCTTCGTTCGAAGGGTGAAAATTGCCATTTTTAGAGTATTCACTGATACTTTCTCTATACTAGAGATTTCAATATTCTCCTTTAGCTTCCGAAGAATATAATAAATCACTGAATCAGCATCATTTAATTCTTCTATCTGTTGCAAAATCTCTTTTTTAGTAAATTTTTCTACTTATAGATATGACAAACTTAAAGTGTTATAAAAAGTGAAATCCGATGAGACTTTATTATTAAGGAAGATGATTGATGGAGTAAGAATTTTCACTGATAAATAATTATACTCATTAAAATTACAGTAATCACGAGTGAATCTAAAAGAGAACGTCATGCGATGTAAATATAATTTGCCATTCAGAGTGGCTTATTGTTTCAATACAGAAATAGTAGATTGTGCAACGAATGGAATCGCCATCGACCACACAATTCACATACAACTTTGTCCAACATAACCGCGAGTGATATGCGGCTTAGGAGGTCGTCGATAGAGAGGGAAGTTATCGATTTTTCAAATGATGACGTCACAGTGGTCGAAGTGAGTACTTTTCCCACTACTGGGAAAAGTTACAGTGGTCGATGTGACTACTTTTCCCACTAATGGGAAAAGTATTCACTTCGACCACTGCGACGTCATCATTTGAAAAATCGACAATTTCTCCCTCTCGAGATAAGCCTCCGAATTCGCATTTCCCTCCCGGGTGTTGGACAATAGCTATTTACTTTTCAAGGTGCGAAAGGAGACAATTATCGGACGAGTGTGAGGTCGACGTTACAAGCTGAAGGCGAGTAACGCCATCACACGAGTCGATAATTGCCTGTTTCGCGACGTGTGAAGTACAAAGCTTTTTATGACCGCTGGATGGCGAGAAATAAGATGGCGGTGCACCGTAAGCGTGTTCGGGAAATACTCTCTCTCCTCCTTCCTCTCACTCCTTTTGTATTATATCCTATCGTATTATATCCAATTGCATCCTGTTATATTGTATCCAATCCTACCGTATCCCATACGATAGAATAAAATACGACAGGATACGATAGGATGTGATAGGATACGATAGGATAAGAGAGAGAGAGGGGGGTAAGGAGAGAGAAGCTCTGGTTTATTTATTTAGATACTTTAGGATATCTATATCTATTTTAGGATACCCTATTTTACTTTCGGTACTACTTTTGCAGTACTTTCGCTCCTGTACTGCGAAGGGCTCCCTTTGAGGCGCTTAACAGACACCGAAAATTGATGTTTGGTTACACGTGTCATGAAAAAAATTAACCTTCTAAAGTTCTACAAATCGTGCACCTTAGGCGCGCTTAAACTTTTTCACTACCTATTTGTATGTATTAAGCAGCGTTAAGTTTTCTCACTAAGTATACTCGGATGTACTCGGAATCGTTCAACGGCTTGGATTTCGTTATTATTGGGAACGTCGAGTGTAAATTACAGTTTTGCGTTACTTTTAAGTACACACGCCTGAACTTCCCGAAAGATATTCTTATTTTGCGTGAAGTCTACGTACAGGACTTTGGTCTACTTATGTCTGTATTTCATGTGAACACATGTGAACACATGTACAAAAATGGCCGCCCATTTGAAAATGATATTAATATAACCACAAATTTGCTCAAATCAATAATTATTCATTATTATTTGTGAAAAGTATTGGCCAATGTATTAAATAACATTTAATTTAAAGGTATGAGTTTCTGTGCAATTCTAAATTTAGTCCAACAATTTTTTGAATATCGTACGAAGCTTTTGATTATCATTTAAAATAAATAATCATTTTACGAATCTTGCTTATCATTTAAAAAGAACCAAATTTCAATAAGAGTATTTTACTTACTATTTCGATATTCCACTTTCACTTCATAAATGCGATCTTTTAAACAGAATCTGCATAATATAATTTAATTGCAAAAGACACAAAATTTGTGGTTATGGGTATTTCTCTGTAAACTGGGCAACTAATTGTCTCAGAACAATATTGTATAAAAAAGTTCAAATTGTAAATGTTTCGTAAATAAATCTAAAAGATAATAACCTAGTCTAGCTCTGTTTAGCATACAATATCTTTTAAAATGAAGTTTATTGTATTAAAACTTGTTTATATACCGCAAAAACCAGTCCTCTGGCGTGTCACCGAAGCAGTACAGTTACTTCAGATTAATTTAATTATGACAATAACTATTCGAATCAATCAAATTGTTTGGATATTATAACAATATTACTTCATTGTTAATGGGACATGTTTATTTTTTATAAATATTATTTTATCATACTAAAATAGTAAATTAAAGTTTGTCTTCGCGTTTTGTGAACAGTCCTCTGTCTTATATTTAAAATTACACACCACAGGAAGCATACGATCTGAAGTTTACTCAGGTGCAGCCAATACCGTCAGGTCGTCATTTTTTTTGTGCTGCACGAGCTTCCCTTGGTGGAAATAATGTCATAACCTGTCAGCAAACAGTCTTCTGGTATCGAAAATTTTTATTTCTTTTAAATATATTATATTACACCTAAGATATTTCCTATCGTTATAATAGAAGAATATTTTTTATGTATAGGAGAATAACATAACTTAATTACATTCTGTGTTACTCTTCAATGAAATCAAATAATAAAACAGTCCTCTGGCAACAGTCCTCTTGTAACAGTTCTCTGCCCTTCAACAGGACTGGGAACTGTTTCTGCCACCAGAGGACTATCTTTATATTACATTTCTCATTGTTTTAGGTACAAATATGTTTCAAGTATGGCGCCAAGGAATAAGAAACTCTCTAAGTAAGAAATTTTACAACAGAAAAAATGGGCGAGAAAAATAGATATGAGCGTATTAAGAACTTAATTCCTTAGCTCTAAAGCTTTTAAAAATAAAAAAAAGATTTAATTTTAGTACTGAAAATGGTATTATTCATTAAAATAAACAGTGCCCTGATAAAAGCAACAGTCCTCTGTATCGATTTTTCAGAAAATGCTGAACATTTTCTAAAGTAAAGAAAATATTATTGGTACATCTGCCATTTATAAATATACGATGAATATACGTCACTATATATACGTTGAAAAGTTTTCGGGGTAGTTTTCCTCGAAAAGTCGCCCAATTTACAGAGAAATGCCCTTATATTAATTTTTATTGTTCATTTTCATTTTAAAATTGGCGGTCATTTTTGTACATGTGTTCATTACTAGCGCCACGCACGGCAACTTAAGGCGCATGTACTTCTGGAAAATATTATATATTTTTCGTAAAGTCAATGTACAGGACTTTGGTCTCCTTATGTCTGTAGTTCTATACTTCATGGATGGTCACCTCAATGGGTGACTATTTCACCCGAGAAGTTTAAAGGCGATGGACGTACAAGACACTATGTGTCAACGTCGCAATTTTTCAGTGCATTTGCACCGTTCGACCGTATGCATATTGGCTTAGTTTTTTGAAAAAAGGGGGAAATCATTTTTAATATAAGTGACAGAATACATACCTATCTTAGAAAATCCTCTTTTTTAGAATTATCTGCACTCGATTTGCACTCGCGATTTTTTTTACATGATTTTATTGCCACGATGGTCTTTATTTGTTACTTTATATCACTCAACAACGCGACAAACAGTGAAAATTGCGAAAAAATACAATTATGAATCCAAAACAACAAGAGGACGCGTGAGGAACGTATTTTACGTGGACTGTATGTACCATGTCGTCTGCTACTTGGCGGACTACGTCACTACGCATCAACTCAATAATCGCTAAAACAGGCCTCATTAATTTCATGCTTTGCTTCCTTTTTGTTCCAATGTGGCGTAAAAAATATACTTATATCATCCAAGCTATTTTTTATAATTATTCAGGTCCACTTTGTTTAGAAACAAACAAAAATAACTCAAAAAGAAAATACTTAGATTTTTCTTCATGCTTGACATTCCCGCCATGCCTGTTTTACCGATATTGATGTGTAGGGAACGCTACTGTCCTTATTTGTGTAGGGTTTAAGTATGATATAACCTACCGATATGGCGTTAAGCCATCTATATCTTCTCTCTTCTATGTTTCGTCCCAGGTCCGTTCACTGGACTCATCAGTAAGGCAGTGTGAACGGACCTTGCCTTAGACACAGGGAAGGAGATTTTGCCGGGAATCGAACCCGGGCCATCTAGCTTCTCAGCGTAGAACATTGTCGCTGAGCCATGCTGTACAGACGATGGTAATAGAAGGGGGAACATAGCCATCCTGCAGGCTGGCTAGCCCCACATTTAGCGTAACTGTTGCCTTAGATTTGTGAAACAGCAACGGGCCTCACGTGCGGTGTAGTATAGAGAGCAACGTTGTACTAAGTTTAAGAGACAGACGCGTTGCCAAAATCGACGTCGCTGTCGCTTTCAAACGTCGGTCGCGTTGCCGTACTACCATAAGTGTCGCTGCTGTACAAAATTTCTTTCCATGTAGTAACGTAGTCCGTCAAGTAGCAGACGACATGGTATATACAGTTCACGCAAAATAAGTTCCTTACGCGTCCTCTTGTTGTTTCGGATTCATAATTGTATTTCTTCGCAATTTTCACTGTTTCTCGCGTTGTTGAGTGATATAAAGTGACATATAAAGATCCTCGTGGCAATAAAATCATATAATTCTAAAAAAGAGGATTCGGCTTTCTTTGAGATTCATCTCTGTTTCAAACTTCAAATATTTATACTTAAACTTGGAGATATTTATCGTACTCACGGTTTGCGATGAACTTATCTTAATTTATATCGAGCCTTGTACAAACAACAAACCTAGTATTGTGTCGAGTCTTTCCGCTGCCGTGAAACAATATTACTTCCATTTTTTCTGCTTTGATTGAATAAACTTTGTTATTTGTTATTAAATCGTGTGCGTGTTTACTTGCCTCCCTCAGGAACCGTCCCACTCCCACGATTCTAGCCTATGAAAGGACATAAGGTCTACGATAAGAATATCCATTCACTCAGCAAGGACCAGCCAACAAGGAGGAATCGTTACAATAAAGGGGTTTTGGATGTCGCCGATTACGAATCCGAAGTCAAAATTTCAAACACAAAATGGCGGATCATTTTTTATTTTAAATAAAAAAATTGTATTAAACTTTTTTTCAAAATCTGCATTAACATTTTTGCGTGAAATATCATTAGCTTTCATTTAAAATAAACATTCAAATCGGTTAAGAAATGACTTCACAATATAAATTTGCCCGCGAAACCGTTTATGGCCCCACTGTGGTTCCAAGAAGAACCTGAGTTTCAGTGACGCACTCACTTCTAATTGCTGTAATACCAGAAATAATTTGAATTTTGAAATTATTGAACGGCTAAAATATACTTAAAAGTATAAACAATTTATTTAAACAAATAAAATCCATTTTTTGAAAATCTCATGGTGGTACAACTCAGGCCTGAGATTATATGGAGACCCTGGAGGCCCGGCCTCCCCACCTTTTTTCAGGGAGGCCGGGCCTCCCTACCTAATTCTTTGAGTTTAACATTTCTGAAATTCAAAAATTCCTGAAACTAGTTCTTAAATCACTTTAGTGATTAGGAAAATTAAATTCAGTGCTAAAATTACAAATCATAGTTAAAAATAATAATAATAATAATAACAATAATCATAATAATTTGTTCATTGAAAATTTTTGAATCCCCACATCTATCTCATTGGTCATTCAGGCAATATGGCCGATCTTGGGAAAGGCAACTAATATAAAAAATTAATTATTATATAAATTATTATTAAATAATTCTATTATTTATTCATAAATATTATATAATAAATTAGTTATTATAAATAAATAATAGCATTTTTTATAAACAAAATTTTGTTTCTGAAACTCACCCCCCTTCCCCTCGTAGTTAATAACTTAGGGCCACCCTACCTTTTTGGTTACAATCTCAGCCCTGGTGTAACTCCTTAATCTTGCAAGTCGAAAATGAGCTCTTTAGGTCCTTGCGTATCTTGCGGATTAATTGCGCAAATTGAATTTTAACAAAATTAATCTAAAAAGTATTTAAATCATAAAGGAGAAAGCGAGTCAAGGCAAGATAATGTAGAGATCCGGCTAGTCAAGGCAACATCGTGTAGGAATCCAACCAGTCAAGGCAATATCATGTCGGTATATAGAGCCAGTCAAGGCAAGCTCGTATACTAGAAATACATCCATTTAAGGACCGAAAAAGAAGCTTAATTTTGACAATATTTTTGGGAGTATGGGAAAAGGAATAGAAGTTCATTTTAGAGGGTTCATTTAACACATATTAAAGTATGAAAAAATATTTTTTATTATTTTTTTTCATATTAAATGGCGACGATACAGGTAATCTTTGGCAAATTGTTTTTGGAAAGGTGTTCCGCGGGCGGACAAATTTCTGGCACACTGTGAGAGTTGGAAGAAAAACCCAAAGTTTTTTTTTTAACTATATACTATTAACAAGAGAAGTACGTAGACTTTTTTCATATCAATTTTAGTAAAAATGGTGCACTTTTGAAAAAAAATATGAACTTTTCCCTAAAAAAGAGCAGTAAATTGTTTATAAAAAATGCAATTAACATCAAATCAAAAAACGGCTACTTACTTCTTTAGAGAATCTACTTGTAATTCATGCATTGGTGTTAAAGCAATCGGTCCGCCCAGTTTGAAACAAACCGTTTCAAGAAAAACGCGTTTAAAGTTTTACATGCACATAAAGGAGAGGTGCAAAGTGGTACCAAATCCCGAATAAAATGTTCATATACTGGGCTAAATTCTGTTACTCACGGGTTTTTGGGGTCTCTGATGCGGTGTCAAAAATTTCATTTAAAAAATAGCGGATCCAATATGACGGACGAGTATGCTAAATAAAAACTCCAAGGCGCTTCGGGAAAATTGAAAGTGAAACATGTTAACCTTTTTTTCGCTATAGGACCAAGTAGCTATTGTTTTGAAGATTCTAAAATACTGTTTAAGCTAAATAAAATAAATCGATTATTCCAAAATCCTTTGGGGTGCTGGATTACAGTGAGTCCTCTTACCTCTCATTATTCAGAGTGCTGGATTAAAGTGAGTTCCTTCGCCTCTCACTATACTTAATATTATTAATTTATGTAATTTCAAAGCAAGTGTTCGAAGTTGCCTCCATTTGCTAATGCTTGAAGGCATAAAATTAAACGTAGCTGGAAATGACGGACGGTGTCAAGCAAAATTTGTCTTGGAATTGTAACGCATGCTCGACGAATGTGATCTTGCATGTTTTGTAACGTTTCTATGTACGTGTGTAGTAAGTATTCGATCGAAGACATTTTTTATCTAAATTTTGTAAAAGTGGCTAACACTTTAAACATTCATGACTATCATTTCAATCAGATTTTGGATTTGATAATGCTTTTAGGAGAAAGTCATAATAATTATTGTGCTGTAGCAAGACTGTACGCTGAACGTTTTTCTGATAGAGAAATTGGCACATTAAGGAGAACTTTTTTAAGAATTCTCAGAGCTCATAGATATCATGCTTATCATATTACTTTGGTTCAAGAGTTACAAGTTGAACATTTTCAACAGCGAATTATGTTTTGTCAATGGGCTTTGCAGATGATAGGATATGATCCACATTTTTTTAACATTGTTCTTTTTTCTGATGAGGCTAAATTTCAATGTAACGGAAAACTCAATAATTACCATTATTGATCAGATGAGAATCCTCATTGGTACAGAACTGTAAATCATTTGTATTTGACATGTGAGAAGCAGACAATCCGCGATTCGTGTGGTGGCATTACTCCACTGATCTCTATAATAACTGGATAGCGCATGGAACACAATTTTTGTGATTTATAGAACGCCATTTTGATTTGGAAATTTGTGCAGTTCGGGAAACTTCGTGGCTTGTTTCGGCAATATTCGGTTCGATAACATTCGGGTTCGGCAACATTCGGTTCGATATTCGAGAATCAATGTAACTTTCGTCATTTAAATTTTAGCGCGAAGATCCGAATGCTGCCGAAACAAGCCACGAAGTTTCCAGAAGTGCACAAATTTTCAAACAAAATGGCGTTCAATTAGTCACGACACTTTTACACGGCATCCGCTATCCAGTTATTATATAGATCAGTGCATTACTCGCCTTCGGCTCGTGACGCTAACTTCACCCTCATCGGGATTTGCCTACTTTTCACACTTGTCAAGTAAATAGCTATTGTTTACAGCTGGAGTAGGACTTCTTGAATAGGTATCTTCAATGTGGGAATAAACTTTTCGACAAGTGGCCTGAATTTCGGGAAAAAGTCCTTAGATTGTCTGGAAAGTCTGATCAAACAGGTAATTTTATACTGTATTATTGCTATATAGCTTTTTTTACTTGTAATATCTTCAGCTTCTAGTGATGCTAGTATTCTTTTTGAATTCTCCAAGCTGGTAACGAGTGTGCAAAAGTCTAAGCGAGTCACGAAAAATGGGTGGCCAATAGAGAAGAAATCACATAAGGTTTTATACTATATATGAAGGTAAATATAGTTAAGGACAAATATTCATTATTTAAATATTTTTAATAATCATAATGTAAAGCTAGTTTTTCATATTATTCTTATTTAACTTTTTTTTATGCATTATTAATTATAGATTCATGTGATACGGAAATCGATAGGATATGTAAATCAACGACCTCACATTAACAACCTGCATGTCTCGCCTTTTGCAATTGTTGTAGGAACCGACACGCAGTTGATGAAACTTTTAAGGCTATCCACGCGCTTCATGCAGTTTATCAGCAACAGAATTTTTCTACGTGGATGCTATTACAACGGGTAATATATGATCTATCTACAGAATGGGGCTCAGTGTGCAGTGTGGTAGAAGCTCTAATGCACAAATTTATACAAAATAGATTTGTTGTTGATCTACTTGTGCCATAATAATTTTCTTTTTAATTACATTTTTTAACGCGAATGTATATAAGCTAGATTGACTTATGGTATAATTATTTTATTTCTAATTTCAAGTTTGCTTTGAAAAAAATTGGTTAAAATGCCTCGATTTACCATTTGCAGAGAGAACAAGCTCTCTATCAATTTCTTAAAGTTACATTTAAGAACAGTATATAGGAATTACGATGATTCTTTCAAATGTAAGGAGACAAATTGTTACTGAACCTTTAAAGGTTAGAGAGAGTTTCATGAGCACCTCATAATTTTTCATAAAATGAATCCTTCTTACACTGCCACTTTGAGCCAAGGTTCTAAAAAATTAAGTGTAGACGTTGAGGGTACGTATAATTTAGAATATGTGCCTTTAATACCTGATGATGGAAATGTTTTGGAAACATCAGATGCTTCAGCAATTCCTAGCTTAACAGAGATTGAAAATCATGTTGAATCTCTAGCTTTGAATCTCACCTGTGAGGTTTACGCTAACCCTACACTACGTCGAAACCACGCCCAAGAAGTTTTAGTTGGTAGCCCAGCCGGGATCGGACCGGGTTCTCCCCGGGATCAGATCGGGCCAAACCGGGCCACGCTGATTTAGCCCGGTTTAATATTTCTGAATTGGCTGGCCGGGATCTGGCCAGATTCCAACCGCGATCCGGTCGGGTCAAACCGAGCTACACCTTACTTAATCCGATTTAAAATTTTTTAATTGCCTAGCCTGTATTCGACTAGATTCCGGTCAGGATCTGGTTGAGACAAATCGACCAAAAATAATTTAGCAATTATTTAGCATTATATCACAGATATTCTGAAGATAGTACATATGAAAGCAATAAAAGTTTTGAATTTTAGAATTTCAAAATATAAAGCTTTAATATAAAAATATTCTCTCGTAAACAATAATTTACCACATTTCAATTTTCGCGGATTAAAATATTTTTTTAAAGATTATTTTTAAAAATTGTAATTAAACAGTTTTTGTGATACAAATAGCTAATTAATAATACAAATATTTAAATAAAGTTTCATGGAAACTTTTTTTTTTATAACAGATCAATTAAAAATTTGAAAATGAATAAATAAAATAAAATAAATTATTTACATTTATTAATTATTTATTTATTTATTATTATTTATAAAATAAATAAAATGTTTAAAACAAAAGAAATTAAATTTAGTCGAAGAATTCGAAGCGGGTTGATAGCTCAGGTATATATAATATATATACCTGATTATATATGTTAAGATAATATATATTAAGATATATATAATCTTAAAGGTAAGCATATTTGTGTGTTCTGTGGATAATATTTGACAAGATCCTAAGAGAGATATTCAATTTTCTAACTAGTTTGGTTGTGGTGTGAGGCGATGTAGCTATAGTGCTTGTCGCTGTAGGAATTAAATTTGTAGAGAATTAAACCCTTCGCGGTTTAATGACGTAGCAAAATGCTGCGTGGTTTGAGCTCTCTCATTTGTTCCCCCGACAGGAGTATTCCGATCAATTATCGATGCAATTACGGGGCTATAAATTTGCTTGATTAGGCAGGATTGTCGCCTTGCTGAATTTCGATAACGGGTGTGAACAAAGCTCTCTTTGTGAGTTTCTCAAGCTGCTTGACACTTTTAATTTGTGTTTACAGCGTGGTGTATTTTGTACGACCATTTCTGGTCTTATTTCGGATTTATATCTCAGACGGTCATCTGGTTGGCATATTCCTGTCGGGTTTGACTAAGGTGCTGAGGCGGATTGAGGCTATATTTTGTGGACTACGGGAATGTCTAACCCGTTTATCTAGATGACACCCTGTCGATTTAATGGAGAGCTCAGCCAATTGAAGATTTTCACGTCCTCACACCCGCTTCTTTGACAAAAGGGTTGCCGCTAGATATCGTTAACGAAAGACCAAATGCCCGAGTCAAAACATAAATTTCTTTTTATATTCTCCATGATCCTGGATTAATTCTTTTTTAGATCTCCATAGTACTCGACATCCTTATTTGATTCTCTTAGATCTTATTTAGTGCAATTTTTATCCTCTTTGAGTCTCTTTAAAATTCTTCTAGCATTTCACGTTCTCATTTACACCTCTCATAATATCTACAATATTTTAAGTCCGATTTTAATACTCTAATAATCTCTGGAATAGCAAGTAATAAGATGCCGAGCGCGACGCATGCGCATTAGAGTAGCGCCTCCGCTTCGAAAGATGGCGTGGACATTTTGTAACGATTGAGGGTTAGGTTATTTAATCCGTGTTACGGCGGATATTGAAATATACAAGATTTCTCAACTGGTACTTTATTACAATTTAAATGTGCATTGCATGCACAGTCAGAATACGCGTCTTGCCTAAGCCACGAACCGTCACCAAGTGTCAGTACAGATCTGACATCTTGACTTCCTAAGAGTGGGGATCACAGGTAATCCGTTGAAGAACATAGAGTGTGGAAATTGTAGAGTGTTAGGCAATATACATTTTAAAACGCGGAGTATACAAAACGTAAGAGAGGAAACTCGATAGTCAAAATGGACTATGTTGGATCCCTATAGTACTCCCCCCTGAGTTGAAACAATATTTGAAACGGAGTGGAGTGTGTTGTTGCAACGATTTATAAAAGGAAAATGTACAATATTTGGTTAAGGCGAGAAAAAAAAATTTGTTGGTTTAATTAGAGAAATAAATGTCTAACAATTGGTAAATCTTCTTGGGCTAAGTCGAAGTTCTGTACAAATTTACACTATTTACATATTTAAAATAGTCCAAGTAGATTACCATAACAAAAATAAATAGATATATGTAGATTGATTGTACATTGAGGTTATTGAGATCGTTAGTTTTGTATACTTAGAGTACCATAGTCATCATATAGGTAATAAGAGTGATTGTAAACTAGTGACTACTTAATATAGCGATCGTCCCGAAACTTAATTAACAACGATACATTGCAATGCGCGCTTAAGACTAATAAAAAAAGGACGAATTGCCCCTCGACACCTGAAAAACTATACTAGGCCTAGAGGATGTTACCAATTTGAATGGTTCAATGTATATAGAAAATTAATAGAGAGGTAATAAAATAACGAGGAAAACGTGTCCTTCGAACAAGACTTGTTATTTGCAATCCGCTGGTAGTAAGAATAGCACCCCCCCCCCCCTTTATAGAAGGATAAGTACGGAGTGACGATTTCAAGCTCGAAGCGAGAGTTACGCCTACTAAGGGTGAGGGTATGTGCCCGACATCGTCGCGAGCGAAGTGTGCGAGCTTGATATTCTCGATAGAAACTTGACGAAATTTGCCGTCAACGTCGATCTCGTAAATACGATCAGACGTGCGGTTTAAAATTTTGTGCGGACCGGTGTACGGTCGCTCGAGAGACTTCTTGGCGTGTCTGCGTAGAAAAACGTGAGAACAGGAGGAAAGTGATTTGAAAAAGAAAGGCTTTCTCCTAAATTTATGAGCAACCGGTATCGGTTTTAGTTTACGCAGGTGTTCGCGAAACTCTTCGAGGAAATAATGCGGATTTGGGCTAATCTCCACGTGGAGAACGAACTCGCCTGGAATTCTCAGAGTGGTTCCAAAGACGAATTCGGCCGGAGATGCGCCGATGTCTAAGACGTTTGATCTTAGGCCGAGAAGAACTGTTGATAGAGATCGCGACCATTCGTGGTCAGAATTGCACATGAGCGATCGGTGCCACCTTTCTATCATGCCGTTCGAAGCGGGATGGTAGGCGGTGGTTCGTATTCTGTTGCACCCGAGTTGAAACAGAACTGAAAAGAGTTGGGATTCGAATTGACTGCCCTGATCTGTGGTTATCGTTTCGGGTGTACCGTAGCTTAACACCCATTGACCTACGAAAGCGCGACAAACTGTAAGAGCCTCAATGTTTCGTAAAGGAACGGCCTCGGGCCATCTTGAAAAACGGTCTATCATGGTGAGGCAGTACTTAAAACCGTTACTGTCGGGTAAGGGTCCGACGATGTCTATATAGATGTGTAAAAAGCAAGCGTCAGGAGTAACAATCTGACTCGGGACAGATATGTTGTGACGTGACGTTTTAGACTGCTGACAATCCAGGCAGTTCCTACACTAAAGAGTGAAGTTGCGGTGCATGGAGGTCCATACGTAGCTTTGGCGAATGAGCCTGTCATTCGCCTGGATGAGCGGGATTATGGAAAATGTCAAATACACGTCTACGCAAAGCACGTGGAATATACGGCCGAAATGAGAAACCGGTAAGGTCACAAAAGACGGAAGTAAGGTCCGGGCCCCATTGGAGCTTTTTTAAGTTTAAGGAGCAACCTGCGTCGGTGAGCAGTTGCTTAAGTTCATCATCCGATGACTGAGCTTGAGCCAATTCAATCAAGCTGATATCAGTTGGGACTGAGATTGATTCCACCCTTGACAATGAATCAGCGACCACATTCTCAACGCCAGGAAGGTGGATGATCGATGTGATAAATTGTGAAATAAAGGCAATTTGCCTTTGCTGGCGTTGCGAAATTTTCTCAATGTGCTAAGTAAAAGCGTATATTATTGGCTTATGATCGGTTACTATTGTGAAGACTCGCCCTTCGAGGAAATACCTGAAGTAACGAATGGCTTCATAGATAGCCGTCAATTCACGATCATAAACACTATAAACGATTTGAGCTGGAGTAAATTTCCGCGAGAAGAATGCCAAGGGTCTCCAAACGTTGGAGTCGAGCTGTTCAATAGAAGCTCCCATGCCAATGTTTGAAGCATCGGTAACTAGGCGAGTTTCAGCATCATGAGATAGATGAACTAAGAGATGTAACTGTGTAATGGAGCTTGAGCTTCAGCGGTGTGTGGTAGACACCGTCTGTAAAAATTAATCATGCCTAGAAAACGGCGAAGCTCACAAATAGTTTTAGGCTTAGGAAATTCGAGAATTGCTCGAACCTTTTCTTTAGTGGGTGCGCACCCTTGTGAATTTATTATATAGCCTAAAAACTCTAATTCGGAGGCTCCGAACTGACATTTGTTTGTGTGATTCGCAAAAAGAATTCCCTGAGACGGCCAAAAACAATAGAAAGATGTTTCTCATGCTCCACCGGATCGGAAGATGCAATGAGAATGTCATCTATGTAGCAAAAACGAAGTCGAGGTCGCCGAGAGCTCGATTTATATATCGTTGGAAAGTTTGACCTGCGTTTCGAAGATCGAAAGTCATGACATTATATTCAAAAAGACCGAAAGGTGTTATTACGGCGGTCTTCGGAACGTCGGCAGGTGCAATAGGAATTTGATGGTATGCCATATGAAGATCAATCTTTGAGAAGATGTTTTTGCCCTTGAGATTTGCTGTAAAATCATGTAAGTGAGGTACTGAGTACCTAGCAGGTACAGTGATTTGATTTAAGCGTCGGAAATCGCCACATACGCGCCATTCTCCTGATTTTTTTTTAGTCATGTGTATGGGAGTGGCCCATGGGCTGCTCGATGGCTTGCAAATACCATCGGCAACCATCTGCTGGAAGAAGGCTTTGGCTGCAGATAATTTGTCTGGAGCAAGGCGGCGGGCACGTTCAGAGACAGGGGGTCCGTGGTTAAAATGTGGTGTTGAACCTCGGATCCGACGAGGTCGAATTTGATTTGCTGGATGTTGTTATTTCGGGAAATTTAGTTAGTAATTTGATAAAGGGATCCTTGTATTGAAGGATACTAATCGAATCCGTAAAGGTGGATTTGATGAAGCCGCGAGTACTGAGGCCGGTGGCCAAATCAGTTAGACAAGCTTTGTGAAGTTGTGGAATTAGGTGGAAGTGGGCAAGCAGATCTGCATTAATAATGGGGTGGGGAACTGCTGCCACGAGAAACTCCCATTGAAAATCGCGTTTAAGATTTAAGTCGAGATTAAGGCGTTTAAGAACAAAGGTAGAGACTTTTGAGTTATTAGCGGCTAAAAGAGTTAAATTATCCGGTGTAGAATTCCTAGTTTTAAAACTAGCAGGTAAAAGTGATACGTCGGATCCGGTGTCTATAAGAAAAGACAAACGGGATCGCCTGTCAAAGATGTGAAGGCGCTTGGATTTTTTAAATGCGCCGGAAGTGGTGTCCGAGCGTAAGGGCTTAGTTAGTTTTTTGAGTTAATTGGCTGTTTGTTCCAATTACAAGGTTCATTGCATTTGTTGGCTCTGGAACCGAATTGATCATGGTACGAGAGTTGTGTGTAGAACGTTGATCGCGATTTCGATTGTTAAAAGAATGGTAATTGTTGCGCGAACTATTGAAGTTATTACTAGACTGGCGGTCTATTTTTTTTAGAAAGGTTCTCTAGTTTTTTAGAGAATGCTTTGAAGCAGTCAAGAATATCATCTTTGCTGCTGATAGAGACAGCACTATAGGAGGCTGTGTCAGTCTTAGCAATTGAAGCGACGTTTTGAAAATTGGACGGTACCGACGCTTCGACAACCTTGTCCGCCAGAACGGCTAACTGCGTGAGATCCTCGACTTGACTAAGAGCTAAAATTGCGCGAGCTTGAGATGGAAGTTGGTCAATAAAAATGCTTTTGATAACTGCATCGTTGCAGTTGTCGTCGTTAAGATTACGAAGCCGCGATATGATGATATGGTGAACGCAGCCAAAATCCTTTCCTTAATTAGTGTATACAAGCGCTCTGGTGGAGGATCGGAGGTGATGAGGTCTATGATGTGCGGTACGACCTCCGGATCAATGCTGGCTATAATATGGTCAGCTTTGGTTTGCTCAGTAGTGATGCGCGCTTGCCGGAAGGATGTCTCAGCAATAGCAAACCAGGAGGAGGCATTTTCCCTATAAAAAGGCGGGATCTTGGGAACCCGATAGGATTCAGTTCTAAATGGGTCCGGTTGGCTGGACGTTCCAGCGGCCGCGTTGGTAGATGGTTTGTCTCCCTCGCTCGTTATCCCGAACATGGTTGGCCCAAAAAATAGGAAAAAGGGCGAGGATTAGAAAATTTAGAAAAAGGATAAAAAGCATAAAATGGTTACCGGAAGAACCTTACGTAAAACCGGGAAGAGAGAGCAAAGAAATCTCGCGAACGAACGCAGCCGGTGCTTGAAAAATGAAGAAACCCTGTGACACCTCGATGACGACGATCCCAGGCCACACCTCCAGATATCTGCGAAAAAAGATTACAGCAGTCAATTGTTCGAGAGAGATGCTTCCCTGGATATTGGAAGAAATTTAAATAAAAATTGTAAATTGGAAAAAAAAAGTAAAACCATTCAAAGTAATCGGAAAAATAGCCGATGCGTTAATGGTTGGTAGCCTCACTCATCCTGTCCTTTCTGAAAATAAAAAGCGACTAGACTAGGGCCGGAAAAGTGATGAGATGAACTGTAGCGCAAGGAATAATAGAGATCTGGTAAGTGTCGAGAAACAATTGGTCAAGTCGAATTAAAACTTATTTGAAAGGCCAGAAATAATTAATTATAAATTGTTTTAGAGAATACAAATAATTTGAAAATTAATGGAAAAAGATTTGAATTAAATTTCAAATAAGTGAAATTAATTTTTATAAATTAAGATTTTATTCAATTGATGGTACTAAAATCGATGAATTAAAATAATAATAAGCGCGACGAAATTCTGTTATTAACAATAAAAGGTAAAGTTCGTTAAAAGTCGATGGCTTGTCAAAATTTACAATGGCCGAAAGTTGGTGATAAATTTGAATTTAGTACAAAATGTCGATGATGCGGCGAGTGATTATAAAATTGAATAAAATGTAACCGTTAAGCGGTAGTCAGAAAAAGTTGATTTGGATTCTGGAAATTGGTACAAAAAAAAATCACTAAAATTTGAAAAAGAAATGATGTTCAAAAAAGTGTATACTAAAAGAAGTTAAATTGAATGTAAAACAAGTTAGTTTAAATAAAACGATGTATGTGGAATCACAGAATGACTGGATTATGTAATCTGTCGAAAATGCGCGCCAAATTGCGAGACAAAGGATTTTTCGGAAAAACTGAATAATTAGAGAATTGGCGAAAATTTTGCAATTACTAAAAAAGATATTGCACGAAATCGATGAGTGTAGTTAGAAGTTGAATAGTAGACGGCAGTCACAGTTAAAAAAAAAGAATGCTACTTCTAGGACTTGCAATGGCAGTTGGTCAGCTGGGCGTAGGCGTCGAAAATTCAAATTTAAATTCCTTTGTCTCCGGAAAAATCTTCAATTTCCTTCGATTTTCTTTGTAAATTTGGTTTGGAGAGAGAGTGTCGGCGAAATCCCTCAGAATACCACTCCAGAATCCGATGTAGTGTTTGGTGAAAGGCTGATATGCCGGAAATTGAAGGGAAAGCGGCCGGCAAGATGCGGGGTGGAAAAACCGTTGAAAATGGTGAACTCTTTCGAGAACTTTTTCACACCTTGGTACACAGTTGGATATTATTAATTGTGAGAATTGTTCTCTTGTCGGGGTCACCAATGTAACGATTGAGGGTTAGGTTATTTAATCCGTGTTACGGCGGATAATGAAATATACAAGATTTCTCAACTGGTACTTTATTACAATTTAAATGAGCATTGCACGCACAGTCAAAATACGCGTCTTGCCAAAGCCACGAACTGTCACCAATTAAGTGTCAGTACAGATCTGACATCTTGACTTCCTAAGAGTGGGGATCACAGGTGATCCGTTGAAGGACATAGAGTGTGGAAATTGTAGAGTGTTAGGCAATATACATTTTAAGTCGCGGAGTATACAAAACGTAAGAGAGGAAACTCGATAGTCAAAATGGACTGCGTTGGATCCCTACAATTTTCCAAAACGTTTTAACCTTCTTAGACGTCATTTTTGTGCACGCGCATTTATTGATATTTGTATGCTTTACTGGTGCAGTGTAACTTATTCCGTAAAATACTCTACAAAATGAATGACAACAATAAATAAAACCGGTAAGCTTTTCACATCTATTTGAATTACAAATATAAAAAAGACGTGTTCCTTGACTTAGAAAATTTGAGGTTAGATTTTAATATTATATAATAAGCTATTGCTGCGATTTTTGTACAATTTTTTCATATTTTCTTTTTAATATTATCATAATATTCTGGTAATAATATAGTATATATTTAATAAAGAACAGTTATTTTATTTTAAAAAATTTTTATTACAGATGTTGTATCAACGAATATTACAAATCTAAAGACCAATCTATTCGACCAAGCATTGGACTCATCGAGAAAAAAAGTTCTTAAAATTGGAGTGTCACATATTCTTAATTTTTAACATAACATTTCTACTCTCAACATTATCCTCTGAAACATCGTTTTATTCATTTTACGCTAATAAAATATATTGGAAAAGAAGAATTGTTTTTTTTTTCATTACAGCGCAAGAACTTTTTTCATAAATTAAAAAAATTGCGCTCTTTTGAAATAACAAAAATTTAAATTCAAATATTATTAACAAATAATCATTATTAAATGTAAAGTAATTTTAGATCAATTTACCTTTGTACTTAATGAATGAAAAGCAAAGTTATTACAGATTTATTAAAAAAATGAAATTTGTAATCTTGTTATGTAGAAGTTTACAAGCTTCATATATTGAATAAATCATTAATAATAACTTTCTTCTTCATTTGTTAACTTGAATGGTAAATTGATGTAAAATTTCTGTTCGTTTAATAATGATTACTTGTTAAGAATTTTGAATTGAAAATTTTGTTATTTCAAAAAAAGCGACACTTTAAGACGGATGCGCTCCAAAATAAAAAGAGCTAAATAGAGTTTCTACGAGAATATAACAAGTACTTGATTAAATCCATTTTAAGACCTCAAAACGTGCAAAAGAGGAAAAATGCACACATTTTGAGGAGTTAAATAGTATATAAATTATATTCAATTAGATCTCATTTGATCCTCATAAAGTCTCCAAAATTAGAGAACTTAAGAGAATCAAAAAAGGATTCAGACTTCGACTCGGGTGCACGGAGAAAATTTGTAGTTAACCGAGTAGACTAAATAGCTCGGTTAAAGACGTATTATTTAAAAAGAATCAATTAATGGTTGCAAGTAATCATGTTCTTATTGCTATTCACAACCGAGCTAAATAGATTAAAATCAAATGGTAGAAAATAACACATTAAATGGTTGTCGCAAACGAGTTGAACTCTGCAAAATTTGATCGAGTACATATTTCTCTTTGTACATATTTCTCAAGTAAGTTAGTAAAAGTGAATTAAGTTAACTTGACAGATTTTAATTATACAATAAGTATAATTTAAGTTTAGAATTAATTAATACAAAAATTCAATTCACTTTGAAACCCTGGGTTTTATTATTTTTTATCATTTTATTATTCTAAAATACTAAGTATGAGGGTATGGAAAAGTGGGGGAAGGGATGCTGTTCATGGTGGTCCATAGGTAATGGGAAGGGGTATGACGTCATAGTACGGTGCTGAGAACTTGGAAAAGTGGAGGGGGGACACCGTCCATAGTGGTCCCCTAGATATAGGCGAGGAGATTGGTGCCAAAGTGCGGTGCGGGGAGCACGGAAAAGTGGAGGGGGAGACTGTCCATAGTGGCCCCTTACTACTAATGCCCCATAAGCAAAAATTACGATGGTCCAACCACGATTACACAAATGGCTCAACCATGGCGATATAACAAATCTTTTTTCAAGATTCATTAACGTATCGAGACGGTAGATTAAATGGATGACAAGATTAAATCCCATTTAAATCCGTCCTAAAGATTTTCAAATTTATTTTTTCAATTCCAATTCTCGTTACGCGTATTATAAATTTAATATCGATACTCTTACAAACAAAACAAAGTCTAGATGCACGCAAATTTTTCACACAATATCAATACACAAATAATATACAATGGTGATTATAAATACGAGACCAGCTAAAATCATTCAATCAACAATTTCAAATCAATTTCATAATAGAAATTCCGGCAATAATAATACAAGATAAAATAAAATTCGTCAACCGACAATTTTCAAATAAATTCAATAAAAGAATTTCATTTCAAGCACAAATCAAATGATAAGCGACGCAAGCAAGTATTAATTTAGAGGAAAAAAATTGTTTCGATTGGATAAAAATTTACCGAGATTAGGGAGGGGGAATTTTTTTCGATTTTGTGCGGTTTCGTGCTATTTCGAAGGTATTAAGCTCCTTTCCTATGGAATATACAAAACTTTGTCCAACATGTTTTTGATAGCTTTTTTCCTGATCTATCGAATGGTTATAACCATTTTTTAGCAAATTCAAAATTTGACCGTTTTTTTGAAAATCAAAATAGTTTTGAATTTTACAGAAAAAAGGCATGTTTTTTTTCGTTTATTTTTTTAATAAAGCTTGAGTCTTTATCTTTCGATACTGTAAATTTCATCTTGCCGATTTTTGATGTTTTCGCGAAATTAAACTTCTCGCTCGGCTGAACTTCTTAGCACTCATTTATCGTAGGAATTATGAATATTTATTGTTTATTAAACTGCTCTCTGCATCGTACAGGATTGAGACTGTCATTAATGTTTTCTAATGCCTGCATTACAGTCATTGTAGGGACGTAATATTAATGAAATAAATTTCTATTTAATAAATATATAGTAATTCGTGGAAATAGTATTTTTCCTGAATATTACGTCCCTACAATGAGTATAATGCAGGCATTAGAAAACTTTAATGGCAGTCTCAACTGTGTACAATACAGAGAGCAGTTTAATAAATATTCATAATCGATACGATAAATGATTCTAAGGAAGTTTTGCCGAGCGAGAAGCACAGTAGTCTCGAGCGCCGTCTGCGCGGCACTTTACTCTTTATTTAATTTCTCGAAAACAAAAAGCGGCAAGATGTAATTTACAGCATCAAAAGATAAAGACTTAAGCTTTATTTAAAAAAAAAATAAACGAAAAAAACATGCCTTTTTTCTGCAAAAGTCAAAAATATTTTTATTTTCAAAAAAATTACTCAAATTTTCAATTTTTTTAAAAATGATTATAAACATTCGATGGATCAGGAAAAAAGCTATCAAAAATATGTGGGACAAAATTTAGCATATCCCATAGGAAAGGAGCTTTATACCTTCAAAATAGCACGAAACCGCACAAAATTGAAAAAATTCGAAAAATTCCCCCTCCCCTATCTCGATAAAGGGTATTACACTTGAAGAATAATGCCTCTTATAATCATGGCGACAGCATCACTAAATGCATTATTGCTTTTTTCATGAGTAGTGATAATAAGCGGACTAATTTTTTAATTTATTAATTTTTTTAAACTAATTTCTTCTGCATTATTTTATATTATAATTATGAAATATTGAATAATAAACAAAATTAATTTCGTACTTGGTCATTTAAAATCTTTTCAGAATATATTTTGCCGATTTTCAAAGTGGCTCAACCATGACTGCAAAAGTCTAACCATGACGACTTTTTTTGTTTTTAATGCTCATAAGATAGTGGACCCGATACTCGAACAGTACCCGATAGTCGAACACTGTCAGAGTTATTTAATTTTAAAAAATGATGTACATTTTTATCGTTTTCATAAAAAATTTTATAAAATACTTTAATATTTTAAGTTATTATTTAAAATGTAAAAGAAAAAAGAAAAAGTGGTACCATAGTTTTGAAAAAAATAAAAGTTCGTGGCAATTCGAGGAATCACTTGTATTTGCCTCGTTCCTTGTGTCTATAACTAAGAAAGACAGGTTATTGTATTTCGATTTTCATCATCAATCACGTCTTTTTTTAAAATTTAAAATAGTTTAATTGGAAGTGGAATTGTAATATGGTTAATAAAAAAGAGGTGAGTAAATGTTTTTATTGTTTCTTATATATTTCGGACGATGTTCGGGTATACCGTCTCATTTTATGTTAAGTAACCTTAGACCGAACACTGTAGCAATTTTACAATAAAAATTGAATATTATCACGGCAATCATTGGTATCTTTCTGTCCTATGTTCTTCACGGTAATTTTCAATAGATTTTTAAAAAGTAAGGTATTGACAACATATAATTATGATTTTTTTTCTCAAAATACATGCGCACAACTGAACATTACATTTATCTAATACCATTTTTAAATTATGTATAATGAAATTTACACACAGGATTTCATTGACTTTTTTTAGAAATTGTTGGTTCAAATTCTAACTTTAAAATATAATAAGTAAATAACTTATCATTCCTAACCATTCGAATTGCACTGTTCGCCTACTGGGTCCTTGCCTGTTTGACGATTGTTCCCAGGGGCAAAAACACGTTCGACTATGAATCAATCTTATAAGTCAATCTTTAAATATATATTTTTTAAGTTAATGTTTAAAAAATTTATATTTTCTTGTTTAAGTAGTTCAAAGAATGTTTATCTTTACAACTAAAAATAGCTTCATACGTTTTTTCCGAATTTAAATACTTTAAAAATGCTTTTAAATGGGCAAGAGTTGACACTAAGCCGTTAAATGTTCGAGTATCGGGTCCACTACCTTATCTTTTTTCTCTTATGTGCTTTTTAAAACTTTTTTCTAGCAGACATAAGTTAATAAACTTATGTCTGCTAGAAAAAAGTTTTGTAAGCATCACATCTTCTAAAGCGTATGCTTAAATTTCCTAAATTATTTCTTAAACGAAAGTTATGGACAAAAGTCGAAAAGCGCCCAACCATGTGTAAGTGTGTAACGCTGTAATATCTGGAGAACGTAAGTTCTGCACACTTTTTCAAGTATGTATGTATCAAAATAAATTTTATGAAAGTGTATAACAAAATTAATAAAGTTTTTTTAAAATACATTTTTTGATTTTAAGTTCTTAAATAATAAATATTCAAGGGATTAACTAATTAAGGATAGGCTTTAAACCTTTAATCTACAACTATAACTGACAACGCATACATAACATTCATCTTTAGTTCAAAAGAACACCATACAATGTCACGGATGGCACCACATTGTAAATCTAGTGAGACAAATATAGTCACTCTTTCTTTCACTCTTACGATTTTCTGCTTTCTGTTTTGCGTTTTTTGCTGCCATAGGATGGCACCCTCATACACTTTACAAGTGTACACTTGTATAATAAATTCATGGGGACCTGTTACAGAACTTTATGAGCTCGAGAAAAATAGACCGGTCGAATCAGCTCCAAATCTTACGTATAAACACGTGTATCGAAGTTCATTTAATAAATTAAACGTTTATTACGCAGCTAAAGTTGTTAGCAATACGGTTTACAGTACTATGAAAATGGAATGAAGCATAAAGAATTCACGCACCCTCATTCTGAAAGATTTTCAATTTTATTTAAAAAAGTAAACGATTCGTTTGAATAGTCGGGTTCTTAATAATCCTAATCTTTTTTCCGTGTACCTACCCCCCCCCCCCCTCTTTGAACCATTCCCGAAGCTGCCACCTCCACACAAATCGGGAGATGATCAGAGCGCGTAGCAATAGGGATAATTTTAAAGTACTTAATCATACTAATATGCGTAAGAGTGCAAGCCACAAGATCGATGGTACTCTTACTCCCACCAGACAGACTTAAATTGCTGATTGCTATTCCATCCATGAAAGATGGATCAGCGTCATCTTTAAAAGTTATTCAAAATAATGTTACCGAAAGAATTGCGGCGTTAGAAAATCTAGGACGTTTTCCTAAATTGACAGATATTACAGAAAATAATAATCTTTCGAATGGAGTTAGTGACATATTAGTCTATTTCATCTCGCAAAAACTTTTTTCGACTAATTTATTACCTTTTGGTAGTTACAATTAGGAGATACGACCGAATTTCCACATTTTTGAATTCTATTGAAATTGATTGATTCCTCTGTAAGAACTTTAGAAGAAGTAATCCGATTTAGCACACAGACTATTTGTTTGTATTGAGTTTAAAAAGAAAACAACAGCGCAACGTTTGGAATTCGTCAAAACAAAACGAGTTAGTTTTAATTGTTTAAACTATGGCCACTTTGTAATTAAATGTCCGAGTTTATTTTCATGTTCATGACTCTTAATGCCTTAGCGCATCAAACAGACTCTTCCTAAATTGCGCAGCTGTTACATACAGCTCCTACATTCGTTGAATCTCAACGGGTGCTTCTTGCCACTGCTCATGTAATTATAACTTCGGAATCGGGACGTTCGGTGAAGTTTCGCGCTTTGTTGGATCAAAGATCTATGTGGACAATTGTAACCAGTGAACTTGTCAATTATTTGAGGATACGTACTATGCATTCGAAAGATGTTGAGCTTTTGGTCTTGGGAGGCGTCTCAGCATTCTCGACGAATGCTTTGGTCATAAACCATTTAACTGATTATATGCCAACAATTCCTTCTCGTGTTTTACAGGAACCACATTTGCACGGTTTTGATTATGCTGATGACAACATTCAGGGTCAATAAAGGTGCTGGGTATTGTTTGGGTCCTTGCACACGATACTTTTCATTATCAGGTTCAATTGTGTAAAAATTTGGTAGTAACAAAGCGATCGACTAAGAAATAGTATAGTTCCAAACATACCGGCCACCTTGGGAGCTTACCATGAGATCGCAATAATTACAACGACGATAATTAACTATAAACTAAAACTAAAAATTATAACTCGTTTGAGATCGGTAGACGAACAAGTTGCGAGATGGGGCAAACAAACTCAGAATGCACAGTTATTACATGAACAACTCGGACAGCTCCATCTCTACCGGAAATACATTTTGTTATGCGGGCTAACTTCCACTTCGCTGGGGGAAGGTTAGCATTTTTTAATAATACTAAATCTCCAATCTTAAGATTAGGGCGACTAGAAAACCACTTGGTTCGCTGTTGCAAAGATTGAAGGTAATCTCTAGACCATGAACGCCAAAAGTGTTCCAAAATTCTTTGATAAAATTGACAGCGAGTCAAGAGATTTTCGCGTATATTAAGAACAGATTCAGTAGGTACAATTTTTAAAGCAGTTCCACACAAAAAGTGTCCTGGAGTGATTGCTTCGCAGCTTTCCGGGTCATCATTGGCTGGAATGAGTGGACGCGAGATTAAAAAACTTTCGATTTTACATAAAAGAGTTTCAAATTCCTCGACACTAGGAGTAGAATTGGACAATACTTTACGCAAATGTAACTTAACACTTTCACCCCCTGCCTCCCACGATCCACCAAAGTGTGGAGCGATTGGAGGGATAAAGTGCCAAGTAGTACCATCTGCGGCAAAGTAAGAAGCTAAATCTGAATCATTTTGAATTTTTCGGAAAGCATGGGAAAGTTCTCGATCAGCTCCGCGAAAATTAGGACCGTTATCGCTATAAATATCAGTAGGAAGTCCACGTCGTGAAGTAAATCGTCTAAACGCTGCGATAAAAGAAGCGGTAGAATAGTCAAGTACTAATTCTAAATGTATGGCTTTAACAGCAAAGCATACAAAGACTGAAATCCAGGCCTTGTGCGACTTGATTCCACGACCTGAACTGGAACGAATAAGATATGGGCCTGCATAATCTATTCCAACATGAGAAAAGGGGCGTGATGGAGTAACTCTAGGAATAGGTAGATCTCCCATAATTTGAGTCTCTGATTTTGCTTTATCACGGACGCACACGATACAATTTTTCAAAATTGTCCTAACCTTACTACAAGCACCAATAATCCAATATTGAGTGCGAGCCATGTATAGATTCAATTGAATACCTGCATGTAACAGATTGCGGTGAAATTGTTCAAGTATAAGATTCGAAATCTTATGTGGAGACAAAATAACGGGAGATTCTTGGTAAACTAATAGTTTTGATGGGCGTAACCGGCCACCAAGACGAACAATGCCATCGTTATTGAGAAAAGGATTAAGCTTTTTCAGAAGAGATTTGTTTGAGAGCCTTCCTTTCGTCTTGAGAGATTGAATATCGTGAGCGAAAACTTGGATTTGAACATAACGCACCCAGAATAAGGAAGATTCACATATCTTTATAGCGGATAAAGCTCTAGGCAAGACAACCTTTTCCTTGAAAATTTTAACTACTTGTAAAACGTAAGCGGTAATTCGAAGCAAGCGAGCCCAAGATGACTGTTTATCAAGCAGTCTAGTTTACTAATCAGATTCGACACTAGTTACGACTGGATGAGCAGAGACAATCTTTTCTTGCTCCATTATGAGCAGTGTAGGTTGATTTCGAGGCCAAGTATCAGAAGATTAGGAAAGCCAATGTGGGCCTTTCCACCAAAATGAAAAATCTATCAGTTCCTTCGCTGAAAGATCACGCGAAGCGCAATCAGCTGGATTTTGCTTTGATGGAACATAATTCCACATAGCAGATGGCTATTTGGTTTGTATTGCAGAGATTCGATTAGCGACGAAAACTGGCAATGTAGCAGGTTGTTTCTGTAACCAGTGAAGAACTATTGTAGAGTCCGTCCAACAGAATATAGATATATCATTCAATTGAAGAGAATTTATCACAAATGTACTCACAGTTTTGATGGGGGAGACTTTTGTTTTTGACTTAAGAATGTTACTCAATATATTTCCCGACTTAAAAATGATACGCATGAAGACGACAGCAGAATAAGCTAGGCGGGATGCGTCAGAAAAGCCATGAATCTGAATAGATTCAGTGTCGTTTCCTCGAGATATCCATCATGGAATTGAAATATGCGACAAAGTTGGTAACTGAGAACAAAAATCGTGCCATTCTTGAGCAAGATCAGATGGAAGCATTTTATCCCACTTGTTAATTTCCTTACTGAACGTAGGATTCTTGTATTTTTTAGGAAATGCGAGGAAATAGAGTTCACGTAAATTCACAAGAAAGTCAACAATTTTTTATTTAACCAATTTTAAGAAAACACTTTATATATAACTGTCTATATTCAATTATCGTTTCAGTTAGTAATTTTAGTTATACTACTTTTCATTATTAAGATAGAAACTTTATTATTAAGATAGAAACTTCCTACTGATTGCCTCCAACTGATTGCCTCCATGCATTGATCTCAAATGAGCATGTTGAGCAATCAAGTTAGATACCCGGTGTAGAGGTAAGATTTGAGGGTGTCTTTCTTCATAGCTGATGGGAGCTTGTTGCAGACGACCCCCTAAACGAAGAACTCCTGATGCATCCAAAAATGGACTTAACTTCTTTAAGGGGGATATAGACGGAATAGGATCCCTTTTGCATAAAGCGCGAATTTAATTTGCAAAGGCTAAACTTTGTATGTAACGTATCCAAAATGAAGAGGCTCGATTTATTTCTGAAGTTTCAAGTGTGAAAGAATTTGGTATTTCATCAGAATCAGACTTACTATCCCATTTCTTACAAAAGGCCTTGAGAAAACGCAAACAAATAGCAGTGACTCGAATTAACCTTGGCCAAGAAGCTGAATTTGTGACCATATCTTGTAGGAAGATAATTTCTTTCGTGACAAGATGCGAAAAATGTGATTTAAGTTTTCCTGTTTTTTCCAAATTTATATTTTCAGGAAGTAGAGGTGTATTATCAGGCCAACTCACAGAATTACGAGATAACCATGGTGGTCCTCTCCACCATGAAGGGTGATCCAGCAATTACAGATAGTAGTTTTCTTTTAGAAGGTTGTATCATTTCTGGGATTTGTACTTGAATCCTAAAAAAATCAGAAGCAGGATCCCAATGCAAACCTAAAACTCTTAATTGTATGTCTTCCCCGGCAGAAAAATCGAAAGCCCTTTCGTGATTGCCTTGAGGACAGTTTGACAATAAGAGTTCATAATTAGAGGCCCATTTTCTTAAGTGAAAACTCCCCCGTTCCATTAAATAAAAAACTTGTTCTCTCAACTCATTAGCTTCTTGGAGTGTATCTGCACCAAATAGGACATCGTCCACGTAGACACATTTTTCTAGGATCGCTTGAGCTGCAGGCAGTACGGAGCACATGCAGTCCCGTAAGTTACGGTGTTTAATCTCCAAGCTTCCAGTTTGCCTTCTGGTGAACGCCACAATATGCGCTGATAATCACAATCACGCGGGTCAACTTTGATTTGTCGGAATATTTTTTCTACGTCGACATTAAAAACGAATTTTGGCATACGCCAGCGCAAAATTATTGAAACTAGATCAGTTAGCAATTTTTGACCTATATGGAAGTGTGAGTTAAGAGAGGACCCATCGGAAGTAAGACTTGAAGCATTGAAGACCACTCGTAAATGAGTAGTAGAACTGCTTTCTCGAATAATAGGATGATGAGGTAAATAGACTATTTGAGAGGAATCCCCCTCCTCGAATTCGTTAACTAACTCCATATGATTCAATTCTTTATATTAAGATTAGAAAGCGAAATATTCCGTCTGAATTGTTGGCTTAGTTTTTAAACGAGTTAGAGTTTTTCTAGAATGAGTTTTGCCTTATTAAAAGAATTACCGATCTTGATAGGTGGACCATTCCGAAAGGGTAACCTTATCATATATCGACCTGAAGGTAATCGTACATGCGTAGAAATGAAATGTACCTGGCATCGAAGTTCTTCCTCTGTCATAGAAGAAGTAGAGGGAGGTTCTTCCATCTCCCAAAATCGAGACAAATCAGCTTGAAGTTCGGTGGTTGTACTATGACACATCGAGATAGAGCGGCCTATTTCAGAATTTTGAATAGGTTCCTATAATATCCATCCAAAAAGAGTATTTTGGGCGGTTAAGGAAACGAAGGTTCCTTGCTTTAAACCTGGTAGAAGACAGGGTCCGAATCTATCTGCTCCTAAAATAACGAGGGCTTGTAATTCAATTAAACTTTGTTTTTGTTTTTTAGGACGTAACCAAACCTTAGCTAATTGTTTAGCAGTACCTATAAATTTATGCGACCTACACCATACACTTGTGTATCGATCTTATGATAATTAGGATGTAATGTTTTTAAAACCTTTTCGGTTATGAAGCTACATTCAGACCCCTGATCCATTAATACCCTAAAACTTGCGTGTCTACCGTTATCGGACTCTAATTCAATAACTGCTGTAGCGAGTAAGGTGGAACGTGAAACACTTTCAAAATTATTTAAATGACAATTAGATTGTTGGTGTTGAGGGACATGATGCACTCCTTTTACAACCAAATGAGTATAACTAGTTGAAGCATTATGGCTTGATTTCGAAGTGGATGGAATTGGATTTTTATTGTTATTATAAGTTACTAAATTATTATCCTGTGTGGGAGCGATCGAATCAGTTGATGAATTCATACTGCTTAAATGTAAGAGAGTATTGTGCTTACGGTGACATTTTGCACAAGTATATTTACTAGCACATTGATAAGGCTTGTGACCTGGCGACAAATAATTGATACAAGCATCTGTTTGAAAAACAAACTCTCTTCTTTTATCCGTAGGCCATGTTTTGAATTCTTTACACCTAAAAAGCGTATGATTTTCCTCACATAATAAGCATTTAGAAATGGGTGATGCAGTGTGGCGTTTGACTCCTGAATAGAAAGTTTTATTCTTTTCTACTGAACTCGAGCTTAATTTCGACGCTTTTATAGCTTTTAACACACGAACATGTTTTTCCAAAAACAAATCCGAATCGTTATATGTTGGATATTCAATGTCTGCACCTATTTGCATCTCCCATTCCTTCAAGAATGGAATATCCAGTTTCTTACTTAATAAGCAAACAATTATGTCACTCCATGCTTCAGTTGGACGTTTTAAATTTTTGAGAGCCGCTAGAGACTCTTTTGTGATATCACGTAGTTTTCTTAAATCTTCCAACGAATTGTTAGATTACTTATGATTACCAGAGAATTCTGGTAGTGTAATTTGAAGTAGTTCGACAGCTGAAGATTCTTGTCTTATGAACATAGATTGATTAAAATTTTCCGATTTAGCTACAGGGATTTCTGGAGTTAGAAGATCTAACTGATTAATTAAAAAATCATGTGTTACATGTAAATGTAAATTTTCGCATTTTTGCCAGCGCTGATCAAGAAGTTCTAGTCTGGATTGAGTAATAGCCCTAGTAATATTGGCTTTACCCAATTTTCTAAAGTTAGTTTCAGTCCTTTGAATGGTCTGAGAAATTTCTGATAAATCAGAAAGTATTTCTTCCATTTTAAATTAACAATTTTCAATATAAAAAGTTCTGAAATAACAAAATACAAGTTTTTTTTTTTAATGTTTAACATTAAAAATACTTGTTGCGCTGAATCCTCTATATTGTTGACGGTAGATTTTATTTTCTTCTTATTGTCCTCCCTGTTAATAATTGTCAAGAGGTTGACAATTGTCTCGATGAATTGGTAAGACAGAGTGGAAGAGAGAATCCGTCGAAGTAGAATTCAAGAAAACGCGTGAATGAGCGTTATCATGTTCTTTGTAATAATAATTGTCAAGAGGTTGACAAGTATCTCGATGCGTGAGAGAGAGATGCGATATGTAGAATATGTGTGAATAACGCGTGAATGAACGTTATTACAAATCGAAGAAAGGACTAGCTTTCTTCCAAACAAGTTTCTTGTCGATCAATATTATATTAAGTAGAGACAGAAGATTTAAACTTCTTAATAAACAAAGATGGTGTTACATTCTGATCTTTGTTGTTGAGTCCATAAGTCCTTTAATTGTTCTCGACAATGAATTTGTACACAATCGTAACGACATTAATTTCAAAATTTTGAAATTTTATACCATTTTAATTTATATTGATGGTAAATGAAGAATACATGTTCTTTTATTTTCTTTTTAGAGTTCAAAAAAAAAGCAAGACAAGAAGAAGTGATTATTTTCAGCTTCCCTGTCTTATATAAGCAGTCGAGCACTCTTTTTTCTTTAAATTCAACCGTCACTTTTGGAACAAACCTTCACTTTTGAAACTGCACTTCGCATCAAAAAATGCTGCTTTTTCGTTTAGTTTCGTGAACCACACAATCATCACAGATCCCGGACGAGCCCCCAAATATTAATTTCCAAATTATTGAACGTAGGATTCTTGTATTTTTTAGGAAATGCGAGGAAATAGAGTTCACGTAAATTCACAAGAAAGTCAACAATTTTTTATTTAACCAATTTTAAGAAAACACTTTATATATAACTGTCTATATTCAATTATCGTTTCAGTTAGTAATTTTAGTTACACTACTTTTCATTATGAAGATAGAAACTTCCTACTTAGTACTCGGTCGTTTGCTTACTGACTCTGATAATCAATCGCTTCATCACATACAATATTCACCCATACTCAAACCATATAGAATTCTTCAGATTCGACACACACTCACACACATGAGCATTCTTACTGATGTATTCTTAACACCACTCCAGTTTACGTAACCAAAGTTTTTGGAGAAGAATTTTTGCGATAATAGTAGTCGGAGCAAGCCAGCCCATAGGATCATACAGCTTAGAGACAGTTGACAGTAAAGAACGTTTAGTTATCTTTTCACATGGTAATTCAGAGGTGTGAAAGCAAAAAAGTATCCTCTGAAGGATTCCACAAAATTCCAAGAACCTTTAATCCTGAACACTCATCAAAGGATAGGTCTATTGCTAAACCATGTTCGGATTTATCCAAATCAGAAAGCAAGTCAGCAGAATTGCTGAACCATTTGCATAAGCGAAGACCATCAAAGGAGGCCAATTGAATGAGTTCATCTCTCAAGGCAATAGTAGAGGCTTTATCCATTCCTCCAACGAATATATCATCCACGTAGGATTCGCTGGCAAGAACTGAAGTTGCCAACGGAAAGTCAGCTTTTTCATCCTAGACTAGTTGACGGATGACACGAATAGCGAGATATGGGGAACAAGACATCCCATAGGTGACTGTGTTCAATTCAAATATTTGAACGGGATCATCAAGTGTCTCACGCCAGAGAATGCATTGAAATTTGCGATCAACAGGATGAACTACTATTTGTCGAAACATGTGTGCTATATCCGCACACAAAACGTATTGATGTTGACACCATCGAAGGAGAATGGAAGAGATGTCATTTTGAAGCTTAGGTCCTATATGTAAAATTTCATTGAGCGAAACATTCGTAGAGGTTGATTTTGATGCGTTAAACACAACCCTTAACTTTGTAGTTTGTCTATTGTCACGAATGATAGGATGATGTGGAATAAATACTCTGGACAAGTCGTTAGTACCTACTGGACCAATAAGAGACATATGACCCAGGGTTTCATATTCTTTAAGAAAGGCTTTATAATGAGTAGCAAGATCTTTATTCCGAGCAAATCTTTTCTCTTACAGGAATAAAGAGTTTAGCGCGATTTCAAGAGAATTTCCTAAACGCGTAGGCGGTTCAAAGAACGGAAGTCTGAACACATAACAGCCACTAGAATCTCTTTGATGAGTCTCTACGAAATGAGATTCGCATTCTAATTCCTTTTTCGTCAACAGAGTTATTCTAGGAACTTATTCCAACTCCCGGAATTGTCGTAGAGTCTTATCAACAGAAATGCCCATAGAATGATGCACATTGATATGAAGTACTTGAACTTTAGCGCAACTCTTAAAAGAACCAGAAATTATCCACCCGAATACCGTGTTTTGCGCGACGAAGTTCTTTGATTCTGAATGGCAAATACCATCGAGTAATGCCTGACCATATAAATCAGCACCAATAAATAAGTCAACGCGATCATTAGACTCTGGATTGGGATCTGCAAGATCTAATTCACGTAGATTTTTTGGAATATCCAAAAGTGTAAACTCAGTTGGAATGTACGCAGTAATTTTTGCAAGCATATGTGCTTGAGTCGTAAGAGTAGTCGCACAGGACCTGGAGGGTTTAATCATAATTGAAACGGATTGATACACTTCATTAGAGACATTACCTCCTATACCAGAAACAGTAACGTCAAGCTTTTTGCGCGGAAAACGTAGTAACTGTGCGACAGCTTCAGAAACAAATGACCATTAGGTGCTTCTATTATTACACGAGCCGTTGCTAACAAAACAACTGGATGAGTTGCTTTACTTACATTTAAATGAGAAGAAACCGCAGTCTCATTTTCCGAAGTGGGTTTGGATACAAACTCACTCTGAGCAGCATGAGCTTGTAACGAAGCTGTTTTTAGGGGTCCGGTTTTGTCCTTCCGGACGCTTCAGTCTAGCCAGGGTCAGGTTAATAATGGACAAATAAAACAGCATTTAATTCTCTTTAAATAAATAAATGTATAAATATTTATTCCCTAACGTTGAAAATACATACTAAAATGACTCTAATTAGTGTGACGGTGATTTTAAATGTGTAGAGTAAATTTGTGTGTGTGTTTTAAATACAATTTTAAATATGTTTGTAACAAAACTCAACGCGGTTTACATCTTAGTTTTTGTGTTGTTGTGAATACTTTGATAAATGAAGGAAATATATATATATTTAATTTTAATATTTGCGGTTTGCTAGTTGGAAAATCAGAGTTGGTACCGTGTTAGGAAGCTTTCCTACATCTCCTGCGAACACATTTCAAATAACAAACAAAAGCATTAGAAAACAATATTTGCTTGAAAGCATTTCTGATTACAAGACACGACTTAACTGGACGTTTGACAATTCGGTCTTCCTGATGTGTGAGTGGAACGGAGTAAGGAAATCGGACGGAGTGGGAAAGGTAGATAGCGTGAGATGGACAGCGTTAGGCGCGCCTAATCGTTGCAAATCTCGGTACTGAGTTGGCTATGTCAAGCGCACCTGACCATAGACGACTCATGCTATATTGTGAGTGAGACGGATGACTAGGAGCGGTGAGCGGTAGGAGAGAGACGGTGTGGCGGATAGCGGGATAGGCTGACGGAACGAGAGTGAGAACTGCGGGGAGTGAGACGGAGAGATACTAGTGACGGTGAAACGGCGGCAAGAAAGAATTTAAGCTTGCGAGGCATTACAATAAGTGCTCCTATCCATTGCAATGCTCTCGAGTTTTTCCGGTAGGCTGTGTCAGTCGCACCTGATCACAGACGACCCGTTCCCTACGAAAATTAAGTAGAGAATGTCAAGTGTAGTTACCCCTACTTCTTGAGATTCTCCGGTGTTCGTTTTTCTATGATAGTCGCACCTAAGCATAGGGAAAGGAACGTCAGCATCATCATCGGGCGAGAGCCCCGACTCAACTGACCAAAAGCCGTTGCGTTTATTCAATATGAATGCACTGATATCGGACGGAGTGGAGAGTGGGAACGGTGGGGGAATGTAGCTGGCTGGTCGTGACGCTGCGAGTCTAGCGAGGTGTGCGTGAGCCATGCACACTCGTCTAAAGCATCGTCACAAGCTCGCACCAATCCTGCCTCGTTTGAGCAATCCCTCTCTTGATGCAACAGAGAATGGTGGTTTTTTTTGCAAACTGAACAGAGCTTCTTTCTTCAAAGTTCTTACTTTTTGTCAAAGTAAGAACTATGACAAAAACATCGTAGGTGTTTTCCCAAGCAATTGAAGCAACGTGAATTTGAACGAATATAATAACTTCGTTCATCTGGAGATTTAGCTTTGAATTTAGGATAAACATAAAAAGTATGTTCTTCCTTACACAGCGGACAACTTGGTTGTGATGAATTCTGATGAGAATAAACTTTTTGTTTTGACGCAGACGAAAAACCAACATTCTTTACATCAGATCGTTTTTTGGTATTTACTGTAGCTTCAAGAATACGGATGCTCGAGTCTAGAAATTTACTGAATTTAGCGAAAGTAGGTGGATCTGTAGTACCACATGTTGACAATTCCCATTGATCTCGAGAATTTTTATCCAATTTATTAAGCAACATAAAAACAAATAAATCATTTCCTTCGTCAATCAGACGCTTTAGATTTTTTAGTGCAGTCATCACTGTCACAACTACATTACGCATATTTTTTAGGTTATTTAACAAATCCGAAGAAATATATGGCAATACGACAATTTGCTTTAAATATTCATTAATTAATGATTTACAATTATTGTAACGCTCCTCTAAATTATTCAAAATGATTTTAAAATTATCCGAGGTACCCGATTGATTTTGTGGGACAACCAACGCTTCTCCTTTGAGACTAGCTTTTAAGTAGTGTAAACGTTCCGCGTCAGAAAGAGATTCATTTTCAATGATGAGCGAAGAGAACAAATCGCGAAAAGGAAGCTATTCACAATACATACCAGAGAAGACAGGAATTGAAATGGTCGGCAGTTTGAGGCGTCAGTTATTGTCCGATTTTTTCTCGTTACCTTATGATTTCACACTAGCACTCGAATCATCTGGAAGATTTGACAGAATATAGTCGATAGCCTCTTCGTAGCGTTCCTCCATTGTAGAAAAGGATTCAGCATCGTAGATCTCAGGTGGACGTCTCTCAGCATTCTCGCCTTCAGCATCATCAGCAGGAGGCATGGTTGATAGAAGAATCGTATGATTCTGTCTGCATCTTTCCCAGAATTCTTGTAGATTTGCCAGACGACTTCCGGTTTCCTTAGAATTTGGATGTAATTAATTCCATCTATGTTTTGCAAAAGAGAGGATAAACTGCGTCTTTAATTTAATCGATTGAACAAGAATTGTGTTTAATTTTTGAGTTTTTATGTGTTTAACTTTTATATTAAGATCCTCACTAGCGAAAACCGATCTAATATTGCAAGTAGGATTTTAAAAGAAATTATAATTTATAATAAAATGGATAGAAAGAAATATTTTCAGAGGGCTGGTATATTTAAGAACTAGGATGCAGACTCATTTATTGTCGTCGTAAGAGTTATTTTCCTTAAAGTTTGTAAAAAATAATTTTTATTGGAATCTTAATTGTAAAATAAAGTGAACTTAACAATATTGCTTCATTAACTTGTCCTGTTTCTCAGATTTGTATTAAGTTGTAAGCTATGAAAAGTGATTAATAATAAGGAAACAGTCTGTTGCCAGGCAGGAAAATTAATGAATAAAAGATAGGCAGGACGTAAATCTAACATACTTTATAATTCTGGAAGCAGCTAAGTGTTATTATTAAAAATAGCAAGTATTATTTTCAAAGCATGTCGGTCGAGAGTTCGAATTTCGGCATCTCCCAAGTCTCTCGAAGGTAGCCGCTTTCCAAGGAGTAACATAAAATAAATAAACTTACGTAAAGCAGACTTAAGGGAACTCGACTTGAATTAATCGTGGTTTTCTAACCTCACTCTATCACACGAGGTAACCTTTTTTCGAACACCCTTCGCGGTGTCCATGATTAATCGAAAATGGATCACCTGGAATCATTTTAACCAAGAACTTCCTTCAGTTTATATAATTTTACTCTACTTGGATGTATTTATAAGTATTTTTGCAAAAATAGTGATGAATTTTATGAAAAAATCGATTTTTAGGGATCTGAAAATTTAGTTTTTTGAGTCCCATAAAAAAAGTTTTATTTAAAATGGGAATTCCTTCGTCCAAGTATGAGATAATATTGTTATAAAGTAGCTTGTAGAAAATTAGATTGATCGATCACATGGTTTTTGAGAAATTGTGGACATCGCAACGGCACTCTTTGACAAATCACATTTCGAGATAATCGCGTTTAATGTTTCGAATTCTTGGAGTAGTGCACTTGGAGGTAACGCACTGTTGACAGCTATAACTTAGGTTCTAGTGCTCAGATCTCTATGAAATTTGGAGAAAATAATCTTAAAAGAATGTAATTGAACCGCTGGCGATCAAAAAAGAGTACGCGTGGATTCAGCCTGAGAAGTATTGTCCTGAAAGTTAAATTAAAGTCTTTCGAATTTTAATTTTAAAGACTTATACTTGTAGAGAATTTCAAGGCACATTTTTTTTCGTCTTGCAAAAATTTTTAGGTTTTGTAATTTTTGAAGTAATTGATAAAAAGTGGATGTTTCGAATTCACGCGTACCCCCTTTTGATCGCCAGCGGTTCAATTTGGGAAAATGCAATAAAAAAATTTTCGATTTTTTCGACGAACACAAGTGTGTATAACCCCTTAATTTAAAATTATTCTCAAGATTTTTAAACAAAATTTATATTTATTTTTGTCTAATGTATCTACGACTGGAACAGTTACCTTCATTGGATAAAATTCAGTGTATTCTCACTAATTTTTCCATTTCAACTGTGTTCTGCAACTGTAGATTAATACACAATATCTATATTGTGTTCCTCATTTATATTCATCAAGTATTGTGACACAATTTTAAGAGTACAAGTAAAGGATGAGACCAATACATCTTCACTAATCTTGTCCGTTTTCTATTGAATGCTTCACGCCATCCACATTAATTCTTCACCAATGTTCAATAGGTTTTCTTGTACATCCACGTCATAATGTGTTGTATCTGTCAGCAGTTTGAAATCTCTGCAAAGAAAATTTTTACGTCAAAATTTTAATTTTCTTTTAATGAACAAGAGCAAATACGACAAACAATTAAAGATTAAACAATTGATAATCTGTATTAATAAAATTTTAGAATTCTAATTCCAGGTTAGGTCATGGTCAAATTCAGTATTTTAATTGATTAAAAATAACTCGCCTTATATAAAAAAATACTTTAAATTCTTGATTTTTCTTCCTACTGACTGTTTTTGAACAATATTAAACCCAACAGAAGAAGAAATCATTTTTTAATTGTTTGGTTAAGTTCCACCTATACTATTTACATGGTCGGGTTTGAACTTAAGTAATGTGTATTCGTATTGTGTGATCGACATGGTCGTTTATTAAAAAAAATGTTGTTGTTAAAACAAACATTTACGGAGGCGGAGAAGGTGTAATTTTGTAATTGTGTACAGATGCTATTGGGAATTCAAACTTGCTATGCGATATTGTTGGCGCCTACGCGAACTAACCAATGTGGCTGTTGAAAGCATAGTAAATACACGAAAAACATTACGAAAACTAGCCAAAACGTAGTGTGTAAGTGTAACGATCGACCAAATGAATAAACAAGCCCTGGAATAAGTAGGAAAAATACTTCCGAGTGGATAATTATTTGCTCTAATAATTGAATTTGCTCAATATCGTAAATCAATAAGTTCCGGATCTTGTTAAGTAAGTGGTTGTGACTCCAAATGAATATAAAAATATCAATTTAACTTTTCATACAGGCCAAAGCTTGGAACTGTTAAAATAAAAAGGCGAAATTTATTTGGGAAAATTGAAGTTGTAGATAAACATACTGAGTTGCTGAGAAAATTAAAAGTAACAGGTTATAACGTCCAGAATTTTCTTGTATGGCTAGCTCCTTGAATTTTAATAAAAATGAAATTAATTAACTGTTTTCAGGTTTGTATATTACATATTAAATGAAAAAATAATATTTTATATTAGAGCTTTTATGGTAGATAAATATTTAATAAAAGGATAATAGAAAATAGTAGATAATATTTAATACAGTTTTTATGCTAGCTCCTCACATTAGAATCATTTCCGAATTCATAATATTTTGACTTTCAATCGTGTTCCTGGATGTCTGGATTCCCTGATTTTCTGGTACATATCCTACCTATAATTCAGTTCGACTATTCTAGAGTGAAGTGAAATGGTTGATGTTGTCAGTTGCTCGTACAATCCGTTGTCTTGTACAATCTTTACACTGAACTTAATTGAGCTTATTTAATATATTAATCAGTTTAATTTAATGTTTTTCAATTCAATTTGATTTGGAGAATTAGTTTGAAAATAGAAATAATCTTATATAAAAGGTTTGTTCTTTTAAATCCGACGAATTTTTCTTAATTTTCAACTTTACTAACCATTTTTTCACTGAGAATAAATTTTTCTTAATTTTTTATGTTTATTATAGTGAAACAACCTTATTTTTCATCAGAAAATAAAAAAAATTGACCTTTAATTTATTGATAATAATAAGTAGGGATGTGGACTTTATGCATTCGAGAATGCCGAATTATGCGCCAAAATTCGAGTCTTTTATTCGGTGATTATGCGGTGGAAATTCAGAAATTATGCAGGCATTATGCACTCAAAAATACTGGTCTATCCATTAAATTCATACTTGAAAAAATAATAAGTAATTTTTGGCCCCTAATTTCTATGTAATTCGATGGGATTAAAGGGCAAACTTAATTTTAAAGGATGAGGGTCGATTTGGGCGGTTTTTGTCCCAAATTATTTTTGGTAGAAAAGATTTTAAAAAAAATTTTTTCTAGCATCTACCAACAATAATAAGTCGAGTTAACGGACCAACCCCATTCTTCCTTTTTTTTCGATTTATTAAGATTTCTTTGTCAAGTTTTTACCATTTGACCTTTAAGTGACCTTGAATCTGATGTAATATAGGCTAACGGATCTTGAATTCGGATTCAGCGACCCCAAAACCTATATACACTGCTCACTCGGTTACAGTACTCAGTTGAACTATTCCTATAACTTGGGTTCACTCCCAAAGTGAGGAGGTGAGGAGTCGAAAGGGAGGCGCCGCCAGCTCGGCAGTACCGTAGCTACAAAGGGTGCAGTGCCCTAAGTTAGTTTTCACTGTGGTTCAGTCGGTTCACTCATTCGCGGAAAGTAACGAATCAGACGCAACCATTTAAAAGCAATCAATCAACCATTTGCGCCATGCGCGATGCATGAGCATCAATGCACATCATTGTGGAGCCCGCAAAGGGAACACTGGTATATACAACCCTGATTTCTTTACCTGCGAAATTCACTCACGACGAGTCTTGACGAACCGAGGCAACATTACAACTAAATGAGAAGTGTATCTATTTTCCGTGTTCCTTTATCAACTTTTTTATTTTATCTTCAAATCACCTTGAACCTGATGTGATAAAAGTTGACGGACCCCAGATTTAGAATCAGCGACCTTATATATCTTAAGATACTCTGGTTGAGTATGTTTATCTTAGATATTTTATATTTACATACTCTGAGCACGTAAAAAATAATAAATCCACCCCCTCACCCCGGTTAGAAGAGGTAAATACAAGTTTGAGCAAATAAAAGTTTGAACGCGCCGAAATTTGTCAACAAATCTATTAACAAGTGATGGCATTTTTAGAGTTGAGAGGGTTACGTGAGCAACTAGGAAGAATGGGGTTGGTCCGTTTAGGGTTAACTTGACTTATTATTGTTGGTAGATGCTACACAATTATTTTTCAAATTTTTCTACTAAAAATAATTTGAGACAAAAACCGCCCAACTCGACCCTCATCCGATATATAATTTAATCAAATTTAAATAAAACATATAGGTACAAGCATCCTGTAAATCACCAACTTTATGATGGGCACAAGCGCGCGAAGCGCGCAACATGGAGAGCGAAGCGCAACGATCGAACCATATTTGACCCTCTGCGCGCCGTGGGCGCGTTCATTTTTGCGAGCGAAGCAAGCTGCGCACTTACCGCGCAATAAGAATGTGCCTGCAAGACAGGCAAATTTGTTTCATTACATATAAATAATTATGAAACTGCTTTCGAAATAAGTGATTTATGTGCTTAAAAAGGCGATATATGCGGTGGATTTTCACCACATTATTGATCCTGTTCCAGATTGATTTCTTTAAACGGGAAATAAAAAGAGAATAGTCAGTAGGAACTCTACTAGCTATAAGTGTATGGGAGGTAGCATGCATGTGTGGAGTTGTGTGATTGATAATAGGATTAGTAGATTTAAGGGTATGTGTTACTTACCATATGAGCCAATTTAAATAACTCCGTTTTTTTTCCACAATTTTTACTTTATCAAAAAAATAATATTGGACATCCGTTAAGAATGCGAACACGGACGAATGTCCACTATTATTTTTTTGATAAAGTAAAAATTGTGGAAAAAAACGGGGTTATTTAAGTTGGCTCATATGGTAAGTAACACATGCCCTTAAGCTTAATTATGTTTCTTATTTAATATTGGCAGCCTACCTGGACTTCCAAAGAACCCAACTTTTAATCTTTTCCCACTATTTATGTGATTTGACAGAATTTCCTATCGTCAGACATCAGTCGTCCGTATAAATATATTTTCTATCCTCCTCCGATACTGCAAATTCAATCAGTTAAAAAGTGCAAAGCTTGCACTATTTACATTCGATACTAAAAACGCACGAGTTGTCAAAACATGTGGACGCGGCCATCATGGTCTGTCCACAATAGGCGGATTTCAATCATCGCTTTCCTAAGGCCTAATGCAAGCTGAAGTGCAGGCATTAACGCAGAATGCGTGCTCATCATATTGCCAACTGTCATGTATTTTGCGATGTTCACATTCACATTCTGCCTATTGTAGATAGACCATCATGGTTGGCACTAGTTTCACTATCAGCCATTAGGGAGCAGCAGCTCTCGGACTGACGTAGTTACATAGGACGACGACTGCGCACTCAGACGGAAAAGTCTAGTGAATATTCAGTTCCGTGCTGGCTATTCTTGTGAACTAAAGTTCTTTGATTTAGTAAATACTTTTGTGCTGAGAAATTTGATGTGGTGAGCTATACCGAGCTATCTTTCAAACGAAAATTAATTGTAATCTTTGTGGGTCTTCGGAAGACAAGGTAGGTGCCGGCGATTCTATTCTTTCCTCCCGCAAAATAACTTTTCGTGTACCTTTATTTTTTGAATTCTTTTCATTAAGGTAAGACCACAATAAACCGATTTTTCTGTTTCAGCTAATAATGATATAATTCTAGTTTTCAGAATATACATATATGTAATTTCTAATGTTATCAATTCTAATTTAAATAATTATAAAATTATGTTTAAAATGTAATAATATTTATATTTGGCTTTGAGTTTGATAAAATGTGTATAGGTGTGTAAACTTGTGTTAAAAAGCTAAGCCCTTGAAAGCTTACAATACATATATATTTGGAAAAATTCAAAACAATTGGGAAGGTTAAAAGCAATATTTTTTAAATATTTTTTTTGCATATGCATTATTTTTAGACTAGACTAGACTAACTCTAGATGTGCAGTATAAGACTACACTGGAACACTTAGGATTAAAAATCAGTAGCTATACGTTGGCGTTTGGTAAATTATCATCAAACCTTCCGAATTTTACACCAAACATCTGGGGACGAAGACGAGGTTAAACTTCCTTTTCTGCCCTAACGTTTGTGCGACACCTTCGATATCGTCACATCAGTGAGTTCTTCCTTGTCAAATGCAACATTTACATTGGGGAAAATTATAGGTGGCGTAACTTTCGCTAACCTGTAGGGTCTTAGGACTCCGACTAAATAGTTTTCAGTTAAGAAAGACTATCGAGTCTCCGTTCTATATATTTTAAATTCATGGTGGAATGAGCAAAAGCAACAAGAGAGTTTCCTCTCTAGAGAAACGGCGATCGTTGAGAGATGATAGAAAGAGAGTTGGTTGTTAGCCATTGTGGTGAGATGTTAACCAGCACGTGAAATGTGCTATATATTTAATAAAGTTTTCAAATTGTTCTATGATATGAAGTTGTTAATTTACCACGGACACTCTAGCGTATCCGATAACAGATCTACAATGATCTCATCATCTTTTCAAGGTCCAACACGTTCTGCAGAAACTCGTGTGTTGCCTAGGAAAGATTTAGGCACAAATTCAGGATTTGAAAGTGATGTTAGTGTTGAGTCTTGCGATTTCGCCTCATTATCATTACTAGATAGAGATTCGGATTTAGACGGGAGAAAGTTTACTACTCAACCATCTAATACAAATCCATTTTTAGAGCCCTGTGTCCAGAATAATGATCTGACCTCGAAAACGCGATGCACACGATTGAATCCTACTGCGTGCTGCAACAAAATCTGTCACATCCTTTCAGTAGTTTTGTTACTTATGAGACATCTTTTAATTCTAGTCTTAGGATTCCTCTGACACCTGCGGCGTCAAATAAGTTTAGTTATCCTCCGGTTGATACCCAGGCCACCTATGGATCAGAACCAAAGACATGCCCAACAAAGCGAGCTTTCCCCGTAACCAGATCCGCTAGTGCCACATCTGCCCTTCGAGAAAGAAATCACTATCTACTCGAACCGTGGCCAGCCAAACCTATGGAAACTCTCAGTCGACAAACAACCTTACTGCGTCCGTCGTGTCAACCTCTACATCAGTCTAGTATGTCATTTTTACCGCTGCGTACCATTAACTTGGATTACAGTTTATGATCAATTTGTTCGTTTAGTTGGTAGGGTTCAGTTTAAAATATTTATTTTACGATAATAGTAATAGTTATTATTGATATTGGAAAAATTTTAAATTCTTTTTTAGTTATTTATAGTAAAATTTAAAATTGGTTTTCAGAAAAAAAATACTTAACAAAATATAGAAGACGTAGTTCTCATTTGCATTTAATTTAATTATGTGGATTTTTCTTTAATTTGATTATATCTCAGTCAAAGAAAGACAACAAAGAAGAGAAACTAAAGAGTAAAAGGTTGGATGTAGTCCAAATTGATAGTGGTAGTAATTCAGATTTGTCAAAAGAGCATTCAGATAATCATTCTGCGAATGGTTTGCATTTCCTTTATTTGAATTCGTAAATATTGTCACATATGTCAAACAGTATACACACAATAAATCCCCTCCCCCAGAATAAATAAAATTATCAATAAATAAGTAATCGAATTACTGATTTCACTTTTTCCATGTTTTTTAAAGAATGTTCATATTCCTGTGTTTATGCGCGTATTACAAACTTGTGACGGAAAAGATATTTCTCCCGTAAGTTCCTTAAATTGCATAAATTTCTGTAGATGATAAAGCGGGAATTTTTTCCTTAATTGTCTATACGAAATTTTAATGGGTTATGTATGATACGGCAGATCTCTAGCTGATTTCTAAACGATTTCTGAATCTACCTAAAAGCGCAGCACAGTTCTTTACTTCTCATCTACAAGAGAGTTTTTCTACGAGTCCGACTTCCGAATATAATGCTCACGGAGCTCTACATGGGTATTATGGAAATATTCAAAAACGGTGAAATCTAATAAAAGAAAAAGAAAAGATAAATGTGTCAATATTAAATCTGCATCTAGTTGTAGGTATATTTCAGGGATCACAGCCGGTCATCTATTTCCTCTATTTCCTCTAATTTTCTTTTAAAATGAATTTGCCTATAAGAATACAGGTTATGTTATTATTTTTATGTTCACTTATTGGACTTATTTCTGGTCTATCCTGATCATTATGATTGTGTTATTTATTTTTAAAAACTAACGTTGCCTTAGTTCATTCTTATAATGATAAGTATTAATATTTTTATAGCACATCTGATGCAAATTTATTTGAGTGCTTCGATCATCTTTACTTTTTCCACTTTTAAAGAATTTTACACAAAATTCTATGATATGAGAGGTAAAAAATATTTTATTCTTTCAGTTACGTTTCGGCATTTTAGATGAAAGAGATTTCAATGTAGAGTTTTCGTGGATTTGTTGTTTAGTTGCCTGGTTAGTTTTTAAGAATTACATATTTATTACAATGTTGAATTTTTTGCTATTTTTATGATTTTAATTGTTTTCTATTATTGCATTCAGTTATTTTCGGAAAATTAAAATACTGTCTGACTGTACTTAATATGTCGAGAAAAGTAAAATTTCAAGATAAGTGGTTACTTATCAAAAATAATACCGGAACGACTATATCCCAGTGGGCGCAAAGAAATCAAAACGATTTATATTCTTGTTTCTGTAAAATTTGCCCAAATGTAATTATTGCAACTGACAAGGGATCTGCAAAACTTATACAGCATTCGAAGACTGCCAAGCACATAAAAAATGTGAATATATTAAAATCAGGTCAGACTTTATTATTAGCGACTCCTGCAGAAGCTTCAGTAAATCCTGAATTATCTGAACCGACATTTATTCAGCCAACAACAGCTCCTACCAAATTGTTGCCTTCTCAGACTTCAGTTCTTAATAATTCGAATCGCTTAAACAGTAATGTTGCGTTATTTAATCCAAAAGAATCTTCAACAAGAGTGGAACTGTATTGGTGTACGGCAATGGTTGTAAGCTGCAGTTCCATCACGTCATGTACGGGGAAAAAAGAATTATTTAAAGTCATGTTTCCAGGTTCCGTACCAGATAATTTTTCATTGTCTCCAAGTAAAGCTCAATATCTTATCACAGAAGATTTAGGACCTTATTTTCACCAACAAATGATTAAAGATATTGACAAATTTTATGTATTGACTTGCTTGCTTTTTGATGATACAAGCAATGTGAAAAGTAAGAATGAGCTGCAAATTAGAAAAAGATATTGATCACAAAACGAGAACATTATTGTATGTCGGCATTTAGCGACTTATTTTTTGGGATCAACAACTGGTACAATTTTATTTTCACATTTAGAAAAGTCACTTGATTCTAACGATTTATCGTTAAAGAAGATCTTAGCTGTAGGATGTGATGGACCAAATGTGAATAAAACCGTCATGACTTTGTTCCAAGAAAAATTGAAAACGTTAAATGCTAAACCCCTGCTTGAGCTGCATATTGTGCATAATTCTTTTGTAAAGGGTTGCAACTTCCTGTCCATAGATGCTTAAAGATAAATCAAACTTTTTAGATTTGCTTGAGGTAAATGCTGGAGAAACAGTAAAAGACGCAGTTGCAGCTTTATCTCAGAAAGAAAAGTTGTTTTTCATGACTGAAGTAAAAGAATTTTACACTGCCTCAGGAAATTATTTACTTACAAAAATTAAGTGTTTCAAAACCTTGAAATATTTTCAGTGTCTTTCGCCCAAAAATATTAAGAAACTTGAAAGTATATCTTACATAACAAAAATTGGACAGTTAATACCACTCCCTTGTATTGACACCAATAAATTAGAGTGCGAATGGAGGTTGCTACAATTGGACGAAAATGTGCGATTTAAACTGAATAAGGATGAAAGAATTGATTCTTATTGGAGTCTCATATTTAGCCTTTAAATCATTCAAATCCGAGTGTAAAATATCAAGAGATAAAGCGAGTCGTCCAAAATGCTCTTGCTCTGACACATGGAAACGCTGACGTAGAAAGAGGGTTTTCACTATCAGGAAGGCTTCTAACTGTTGACAAAATTAGAATGACGGAAAGAACTTTAAATGCAAAACTTGCAATTGCTGACGGCTTAAAACAATATGATAAAATGGTGCACAAAGTGTCCATAACTCCTGAACTTATTAGACTGGCACAGAGTGCCCATTCATCATATCAGCTTTACTTAGATAACGAAAAACCAAAGGTGTAGTTGTAGAAGAATTAATTAATAGTCTACAACATCTTCGGGAGAAAGAAAAAGAAAAACGACAGAAGTTAGATAGGCTACAACAAAATATCAGAAAGCGAACTACTGAAATGCTGCAAACAATAGCAAAGAAACGAAAAGTTTAACAAGGTATTTAATACCTTCATATACTCTGGAGAAGAATATTCTTTTTTTTTTGTTTGGAATAAAAAAGTATACCATTACTTGGTAATTTACAGTAATAAGATTTTCTTCAGTATTCAATGTGATACTAATTTAATAAATTATATAGCCGTAATGCGCTGATAAAATTTGAAAAAGACTATTTACTTCTATTAATAATATGTTTTTCATTGTAAGTCGTAAAGTCTAAAATTTTCATATTTTATGAAATGGCTGTAAACTGTTTAGCTACAACTGATGTTAATTAAATCTTAAGTATTGTTAAAATAATAACAGTATTGTAATAAAATTTTTATTAATCTTGATTCACATACTATCCTTTATTTAAAAAACACGTCCTTCAAAAGTCATCTATTTTTTGAAAAAAGGTCTTCTTTTTTTTGGAAAAAAGTCCTCTATTTTTGAAAAAAAGTCCTCTATTCTTCTATTTTAGAAAAAATAGAGACTGTGATATTTAAAATAGGCATTTTTAATTTTACAAGGTGAGACAAACCTTAAAATGAATTTAGCTATAATTTTTCAATTTTTAATTGTAGACAAACAGTTTTCCTCTAAATTCGAAGAGCTCAGAGAATGTTTCAACATTATATGTAGATGAGGAATATAGAAGTAAATGAGATCATACAGCAATTTGTGAAACAATAGATTTCTTTAAAACTTGCAATGTAAAAACTGCACTGACTACTTTTCCCAACCTCGCAAATCCAGCTGGAGGATATATTTGGGCAAGATTTAGGAATAATACAAACATTATACAATGTTATTATTCATGTGTATCTATTATTGAATATAAACTTTAATTTTCGTAGATTCAAAAAAATTTTTCTTCATTTTTCAATAAGCCAATTTAAGTTCGTTCTAAAGGCAAGAAACATTGGTACTCAGAAAATGAGGAAGTCTTGAATGCTTTTATACTGCACATAAAGGTAAATATTATATTTTTTTACATTCTCTAACTTGTGATTTTCTAATAAATACAGATGTGTCAATCTCTTATACGGTATTGAAAATGAATCGGTAGAAAGTATATTTTAAGTATCAACGAATTTTTAGAAAACGGATCGCTTCAGCAAAGTACTTGAAGTAGCCCAGATAAGGTTGAAACAGTTGCACATTGACCATATGTTACTTGTGCAATCTGCGGTAACACTTTTACTACAATTACATCTGCACATGTCATTGTTGACAAATGCATGTATCAACTTCTTTCTCGAGTACAATCTTTGGATACATGCTTTCAATTTGTAAAAGTTCTGTAAAACAAATTCTCGCACGTTTCCAAGCACATGTGGCAATTCTTAGAACGAGAGGTTTACAGATTTGAAGTTTCAGACTTGTATAAGGGTGTATCGGAAATAATCGAAAAGTTTCGAAGATTTTAACTTAAGCAGTGCAAAATTTATACTTATTTACTTAAGTAAAATCATAGTATTAAAAAATTCTCGTTTGTAAACATAATATGCGTTACACTGTATACTAACGTCATATATTTTTGTTCATTTTTTAATAATTCATTGTAATTTTTCTAATTTATCAAAGATTTTTTTCATTAAGTAAATTTTGGATTTTGCTAAAAATTGTGGAAGTTGTAATATAACTAAAGAAATTTTGCATAAAGAAATGTTGAAATTCACCTTGTCTTAATACGACATCGCGCTTCTTTCTCGAAAAGGAGTGGATTTTGTTAAAAAAAAATTGAAGATTTCATTTCGTAACTGATCATATTCCATTCATTCAGAGTTAAATGGAAATTCAGCTGAAGCCTGTAGCACACGATACGTTATATTATAAAGTTCAGTTTATTTTAGAGAATAATACGAAACTACTTCGCAAGTTTTCAAATGAGCACTTAAGATTCAAAGTTTATGAACAGAAAAGTTTTTACATTGTTTTACACTGATCAAGAAAGTATCTCAATTACGAAAAACCCCGTATACATAGCTCATGTTGCACTAAAGAGTGCATTTCAAGCGTTTTTCAAAATTCTTGGTATGTTCAAGCAAATAAAAGATTATGTTGACAGCCTCTCTAAAGATAAAACGATTTTATCGTTTCCTCTATTTAATTCTGGAGACGTTAAAACCTTAATAAAATTCCTTTATTGAATGAGACTAAAAAATACAATTTTTCGGAAAAATGTATTTTCTCCAACACCCGCGAGGTAAATGCGACTTCAGAGTGGGAAAAGTACTCACTTCGACCACTGTGACGTCATCATTTGAGAAATCGACAACTTCCCCCTTTCTACACGACCTTCTAAACCGCATTTCACTCGCGCTTATGTTGGACAAAGTTGTATGTGCAACGTGTGAACGATGGTGATTCCACGCGTGTGATTTTTTTTTACGCTTGTTGGAATCGTCAACTTCTTCCACTCATTGTACAATGTACTATTCCCACTGTTTCATTATTTTTACGAATTTGAAGCAGATAACGCGCTAGGAACTCACAAAGGGTAGAAAAAGTTAAGACGAGTTTGCGTGTCACTCGTATGTTTACTTCCTCATCTGAACGCTGAAGTAAAAAATATTTTCATTTCTATCATTTTTCATTCCGAATACTTAAGAGTTTGGAAATGGAAATTTTTTTTTAAAAGTGATAGAGGATTTAAAGATTTTATCTGAAGATGTTATTCTTTCTTAAAAAATAGATGACCTGTCGAGTGTCCGCAGTTTATTCGATTTCTGATTAGTTGAGAAATGGTCACGTGGGATCATTACAAGTGCGTAACGTGAAGTAATTATATAGGCGCGCGAAGTGCGATGTGATGTTCTAGTAACTATTTATGGCTAAACACTTTTGTAGATTCTGTTCTGCTACGATTGATCTGTGTCAAGTGTTAGCAGTAGAAGACGAAACTCTTATCAGAACGGTTGCATCTTATGAGCTGGATGTCATTAAAAATGACTTTTCCGAAACTGGAATGAAAGAGAATTGTATTTTTAATAAGTTGAATACGTTTCACATTACTGAAAACATGCGCGTTGATATGATGTGTGATTTGAGTGAGGGGATTCAAGCTTACACAGTAGGAAAAGTGTTGGAATCATTACTTAAAACGAATGTTTTATCTCTGGAAATGTTAAATAACAGAATAGACAGCTTCCCCTATAATGATACGGAAAAGCCCAACAAACTTAGACCTTTCTATTTCACAGAGAGTGAAAAAGGAAGTAGAAAAATAAAATTCAGACAATCGGCTTTGAAATCGCTTTACTTAACTCGGTATCTGTCTTTAATGATTGGAGATCTAGTACCTGCGGAAAACCAGTACTGGAAGCTATACTTATGCCTTCGAAAAATAGTAGGTGTTTTAACTTCTCCAGAATTAAGTAGAGGTCAAATCGAGAATTTGCGGCTGCTCACACAAAAGCACAACAGACTTCATTTCAAACTGTTTGGAAAATTTAAACCTAAAATTCATATATGACCACATTATCCATATATTATGCTATGAAATGGCCAAGTCATTCTTTTTTCATCTTTGAAGTATGAGAGAGAAAATAGAAAATTAATATAAATAGCACTTGGAACAACTTCTAAAACACATTTTCCGATGAAGATATAATATTCTTGTATACTTGACGGAGAGTGACAGATTTTATCAAACTTTAATTTTGTTACTAAATGGGGGTATGTTTAAAAGAAAAAATTGTTTTCTACCAAAAAAAATCGGTCATTTTTCAGTTCTATTAAAAGATATAAAGTGAAAATTAAAATATCTCTCCATCAGGTACACCACAATACACAGTTAACGTCGATAAATATAATCCGTCATATATTAAATCTTGTCTATGGGAATGTAACATTCTTTAGGAAAAAATGTTACAAATTTTTTTAAAAACCAATTTTTTAGTAAAAAATTAACACAAACGATTTTTTCAACAGTTTAATGGGGTCCTCTAGTGTCAAGGCCGTTTTTTAAGGCTTTTTTTACATTTTTTTCTAATAAACTATTGAAACAAAACAATTTATAATATATACAACATTTTTATTCATATTTCAACAATCTTTGTAATTTTTTTGAGCCAATATATTCCATATAAAAAGAGATACAGCGCCCAACAGGACCCCCCAAAAAAAAAAGATGCTACAACTGCTGCCATGATTCCGGCCTTTCTGCTTATCAGAAATAAAAAAAATCATACATCATTTTAATTGCGAGACTTCAGGCTCTACAGGGAATCAAAATCAAGTCAAATTTACGAAAATAATAATGTTTTTTCCGCTTTAGATAAAACAGTTCAAATTTTCACAATTTTTTTGGTGACTATTTAGCTGTTAAAAAAAAAAAGTTACGAAGCAATCTTAATTAGCTTGGTTCATCTGGTAACTATGTATGTACTAAAGATACTGTATATATTTGAGCAGAATCGGTTAATTAGTTTTTGAGATTTGATGTCAGCAGTTTGTAGAAATCGTGTTTCGAGAAAAACACGTTTGAAAGTTTTTGTATATATAATATGCACTCCGTATACTTGCTCCGTGTTACGATTATAACTTTTGAACGGCTTCTAATTTCGAAAAATCCTTGTACACACATCTACACATGTTTAAGATGTGATCCTTTCTTAAAAAATAGATGACCTGTCGAGTGTCCGCAGTTTATTCGTGATCTAATTGGTTGAGAGATGGTCACGTGGGATCATCACAAGTGCGTAACGTGAAGTAATTATATAAGCGCGCGAAGCGCGGTGTGATGTTCTAGTTAATTAAAAAAACCGATTTTTTTATAGCGCGATACTAGAGGACTCCTTTAAGGGCATTGTATAAACAAACTCTGAAATTCTTGTGGCTACGCCAATGGGCAAGAGGTGGCAGATAAATTTAAATTTCACGCCGGAAATCTTATAATTTATGCATATCTCCGTATTTTATGGAAAAACGAGCTTCATACAGAAAATTCTATAATTCTATAACCTGTATCCAAACCTCAAGAAAATCATCAGAAAATGATAAAGGTTTGACATCCAGAACATCAGAAAATGTGTTATAGCAGACAATATGGCTGCGCTCGAGATTAATTTTCACGCTGAGAATCTTATAATTATGTAAAACTCCGACAGTTATGAAATATGCGAGGTTGATACAGAAAATTCTATAACTCCAAACTAAACATCAATTGAAAAAACTTCCAGATACCATCGTACCAAACGGAAGAAACTAAAATGGTGCGTCATAAAAAGAATAGTTACCTTTTACGGGACAATCTAATCAACACTATAAGCAGTGATAAATTTTTATTAACTCTAAAGGGGTAAAGATAGCTGGCTCATCCTGTGAAGGTAAACTGGGGTAATACATTACCCCAAACTTTTACCGTGGTACAATGCTTTCTATTTGTAGTAGAACAACTTTAATATAGGTCATTTTCATCGCTTTGTCATGAAGGAAATAACAGTGTTAATTATATTCTGCTCACTTTATAAAAAATTTGGAATAATTTGCTTGAAAAGGAAAAAAATCTTAAAATTCCACAAAATTGACTTTTTTTATATCAAATAACTCAGTTTCACAACAATATGGCCGATTTAAGAAAATCAAACGTGATTCAAAAGAAGAATAGATACTTTTGAATTTCATACAAGCTATTTTTGCTTTTTTTTGCAAAAACCATAATTATTTCAGCATATGAATTAGAGGGAATTAGAAGAATCTGACAAATGGAGAAAAATTTCTAAAAGATAACATTAAAATTGATTATTTAAATTCATATTTACTTTTCAAATTCAAATTTACTTTTTGAATCTTTTGACACTGAACTTTCAAATTCATGTCAAAAGGTCCAATTAAAACCGTTATACTATCCGACTGCTCAAGCTTAGAATGATCCTCAAATCCAGAAATTTACTAAACCTTATTTTAAGCTTAAATTCATACTTATAACATCTAACTGAACCGCTTTAAGAGATGTATTACTTACCCGATCCCTATCGTACCGACATTTTTTTCTCTGTAATGCTACGTCTACATTTATTGAGATACCACATTGAAAATTTCTATATTTGAAGCTAAAGCTTTAAAGTACGTTTGTCTGAACTTAAATATTGACATTAAAAAAAAATTTTTTTCAAACAAATTTTTTTTATCTTTACAAAAATTGAAGATCAGATAAACATACATTAGCATATTCTCTTTAATTTTATAAATTTTCAATTTGATATTGTGACGTTGCGTTTTTGGCGTCCCTTATTGGACACCTAAGTAACGTTTATAATTCCGGGGGTTCTTATTATCTTTGCCCTACCGGACGCTTCAGTCGAGCCAGGGTTAGTTTTAAGGGCAAGAAATAAATTAACTATCGGTTTATGTTTTAACAAATAATATAGAACGTTATATTTTCCTATAAGCTACATCTCTAAATTACGAGCTAAATGAGTGAGTTGACTTTCAAATAATTTTAAATGAAATGATGAATTATTATTTGGTGAAATTCTAATTTGAGATTTACATTTGCTCGGTTTTCTATATACGGTGTATACGTGTGAGAGAGCGAGTGAATATTTCTACGAGAGAGAATTCACGCGGTATCTAATGACGTTTTACGTAAGTTACGTATCGCTAACTGTCGGGACGGATACTATCTCCTGAGTCCTTCGAATAAACGGTTTACGGAACGTTGCGGAGAGAGAGAGAAAGATGAGGGAGATCTCTTTTTAATTTACTTTACTTTTTCTTTTTTACTTCTTCGCGGTATTTTACCCAGGTACGGTGTTAGACGGGAGAGAACAAGATTGAATCAGGGGTAGGCCAGGTTTTGGGCTGACGTACCCTCTTTGTCTGATAGCTGGCCATGGGGGTGCCTGCTGGTCAGATATCAGATGATTCTCTTTAGGATGGAAATGTCAGGATGGTAATATTCCACAGGTTCTGGAAATCTTCGTCAGGTTCGATCCAGGATAGGTCGGTGTGAGCCGAAGAATTCTTTAGCTGAGTGTATGGCTGTAGGGGTGCCTGCCAGTCGTACACTTAGTGGATCTCCCCTGAAGAAGACGTCCAGGTTGCCTCCTGGTCGTTCTGCTATGGTAGTAGCCCGCTAGTAGAGAGACCAGTTGAGTTACGTTGATTTGCAGAAGAGCTGCTCTTCAGCGAACTGATTAAAAATGCGACGATTCGGTGCTTTTAAGCACTTGTAATTACGTAACGACTAGTCGGCGGATGGTAGGGGAAGCCGCCTGGTGGAAATCTCGCCCCGCCCGCTCGGTGACGTATGATCTGACAGTGATAGATATTGAGAGATAGAAATATGTGACGGGCGACAATACTGCTCGTCACAATATCTTTATAAATGTAGACATAGCGTTACAGAGAAAAAAATGTCGGTAAGGTAGGGATCGAGTAAGTAATACATGCCCTTAACAAAGAAACTAAAATTCATTTACCAAGTCAATTCTCGAACTTAAAAGGTATACTGGGGTAATGCGTTACCCCAATCGATATTCACAGCCACACAGAACTCACAAAAAACTCAACTGCCCTTGCTCACAGACATGCATCGATCAACTTATAGCTAAAGTAAATTATGGTTAGTGTCCCGTAACCTCGCGCAACGTGAAATAGTGATCGTCATTACGTCGATACCCCCGAAGGTCGCCTTGTTCTAGCTTTCGGACACAAGAAGGCGACTTTTTATAAAATCTGTATAAACACGATCATTACTGTCCAAAAGAATAACTTAGTAAATAAAATGCTTAATAAAGTTAACTTTTCTGTGCATATATTTTGAATAATAAGCGCTGCAGTAAAATTACCAAGAAATATGCCTACAGGAAAACGAAAAAGTTCTCACGGTCCATATTTACATACAGGAAGAGATGATTTTAGTAATTAAGCCCAGGCTCTACTAGAGAAGTCCCACACTCCGTATATCAAATTTAGTCCTGTGTGAAAAGGTGGAAACTGTACAATACAGGTATTAATGGTCGTATAGTAGACAATATGAAATGTCGTATGTGATACTTCATTTCACGACATGCTTCACGCATTTTCGACAGTGCTGAATGTTTCCAGGCATTATGGGTCATGACATATACACTGATCTCTAGTAAATTGGCCGGCTTCAGGGGTAAACGACCGGTTTACTAACGCAATTAAAATCCAGTTTGAACTGAATTTAAAACGAAGAGCGAATACTCTTATGTGTTCTGATGTATATATATATACACTCCACGTTTCCAATAGTAAAGAAATCCAAACCAGAGTCGTTCCCAATAGTTAAGAAATTCCTTTTCTCTATAGCCACATCAATTGCGCATGCGTATTGCATATCAAATACAATTTTTAGTATTTTAAACTTCGCGCGAATAGCAGCCAATCAGATGCCGAACGCAACTCATGAGCAATGGTATGAAGTGCTTATTGCAAATTGGGCTCGTTACTATTGAGAACGGAACTCCTTTTCTATTGGGAACCTTACTATTGGGAACGTCGAGTGTATATATGTATATAGTACATTGTCACCTCAAAAATAAATATACAGTAGACGAAGTCGCCTCATATATAACGTTGTCACTTCCGAAATCGGAGGCGACAACGTTTAGCCCTGTTTTCGATGTAAATCGAGTTCAGGGGGTGCTAGTTCCAGTATAAGTCACCGACACTGGTGTCGCCAATTATGCGATACAGTCTGTACGTTGATACCTCCATTGTATATAATTACAAATGCAGTTATGACCAGTCTCGTTTCGGGGGGGGGGGGGGGGGGGGCGCAGATTCAAAAGTAATATCATCGAATATCGATAATTGTTTATACATATAGCACATAACATAACTTTCTGAAATTTCGGGGGGGGGGGCAGGGCACACCCCCTGGGTATGTGCTTGGTTATGACACATACGTTTTTGCCTCCGTTTTTTGGCAACACTGTAAGTACGTTCAATGAATTTTCCGGGTACCTTTCGCTAAACGACGCTTGACAATTAAATGCAGCATGATTCAGTTTGGGGGATGTAAAAATTTGTAAATTAACATAATTTTATAAAAATGAGTATCTGTACGTTTTATGAGTCGCTGAATTCGGATTTTATACCAGAATTCTAAAATTCAAAATGTTACATACAACATATTAGCTTCAGTTTGATGCTACTTGTTATAAATAAATTACATTAAAAAATAATTTGATGATGGTACTCAAAATGGTACATACAATATATTAGCTTGAATTTGGTTCTACTTGCTATAAAAAAATTATAGTAAAAAATACATTGATGATGGTGTTCAATGACAAAATAAATTTTTTCTTAACTAAAAATGCTGAAATTTCCATAATAATATAATACTCATAACAAATAATGACTATATATCAACAATTACTATTGTTATAAACATTTGAATAAACTATTAAAAATCTGTTTCAATAGAAACATCTTATTTTGTTCATCCAATGAATTTAAAATATGTTTGAAATAGATTATTTAAAATTATCAATTGTAATCGTAAAACATTTATTCACTTTAATAACAAAAAATGTAATCAGTTTTAAAAATTAATCATTGTAACACAGCTAAAAATTATTTTTTCAACTAAAACATCTTCCAGAAGAGTGAATAGTAATATTTCAATAAAAAATAATTATTATTAATTATAATAATCTTCGTATCCATTCATTCATTCATTCATTAAATTCACTTTATCTGCGTTGTATATGTTTTCGCTCGCTTTTTCGTATTTCTTTTTTTTTGATGAATTTGCAAAGTATGCAAAGTGCTCATAGTAATCACTTGTTTTTAAAATAAAAAGTATATGTAAGTATGTTCGTAGTACTCAAGAAATCGAACAATTTATCCTTATAACTTTTCTCGATGAAACAAAAATTTGTCAGACTTCTAATATTTCGAAAATTCCAAAAAACGAACGAAAATTTAAATTTAAAGTCAAATAACGCATGATATTAGAAAAAGTCACAAAATAAAAAATGTTAGTTTTCTAACGCCATAAGAATTGGCATAACTACATTTTGAATTTTCTGGAAAAATTTTAAATTAAAATTTTAAGCCATAATACTTACCACGAGATACAGAGAAAATGATAAGAAACATAACTATTGGTGTTAAAAAGATACTCCAGAGTGCGAAGCGCTACGAACAAATCACCTAAAACGTTACGTGCATTGAGAATTTTTACATTCTCATCAGAGAGAATGTATTAGATTCATGTAAAATTTGACCCCTCCCCCCAGTATTCATCAAATGTCCACGTTTTGGGTCCCCCTGAATCCGAAAAACATGTCTTTACGAATGTGTCTGTCTGTCTGTATGTCTGTCTGTCTGTAGATTTTAGTTTGTTAGCACGATAACTTTCGAAAGAATTGACCGATTGGATTGTCCTTTGATATACTCTTTTAGCGTCCTAAAATAAAAGTGAAATTCGTTGGCCAGCCATTTTGGATAAAAATTCAAACAGTGGGAGTATTTTGAAAAATTTTGAAACCACTTTTTTTTAATTTGAAAATTCTAATGACGAATGTCCGTAGTACTCAAAAAGTCGAACAATTTTTCTTAATGACTTTTTTTGGATACAAAAAATTGAAAGACTTATAACATTTTGAAAATCCAAAAAAATAAAAGAAAACTGAAATTACAAGCAAAGCAACGCACGATAAGAAAAAAAGTCTAAAGATGAAAAATGTTTCTTTTTGAACACCCTATAGGATATCCATGACAACTTTTTGAATTTCCTTAATAAATCGAAAATTCAAGTTTTGATCCAAATAACGCGAGATACAGAAAAAATGATAAGAAACATAATTATTGGCCTTAAAAAGATCTATAAGTTTTATTTTGGCCAGTTTTAAATAAGCTGAGTAGTTTTCGTTGTAGTCATGAAAAATATTGTTAAACAAAGCCGAAGCACGAGATTTAAATTAATAAATATCGAGCGCGAGTGCCTTGATAAGAATGTGCTCCTTAAGGTCGATAGAACCTTAAGTAAATTAGCTTTCGTTTGCATTCCATTCCATTTTGTAGTAATTAAAAAACAAATAGGTGCAAACGTCGCGACGCTCGTAAGCGCGCGAAGCGCGAAACACGGAACGCGTCGCGTGTAGGAGAATGTGCCCGCGTAAGCGGGCAGATTTTTTCAAATCAATTTTATTAATCACATATTCGGAAAAGTTTGAACATCTGAAAACTGCAATTCGTTCAGAAAAAACTATGTAACAGTTTTACATTATCATCAGAGAGAATGTATTAGATTTGTGTAAAACTAGACCCCCCCAGTTTTCATCAAATGTCCACGTTTTGGGACCCCCTGAACCCGAAAAACATGTTTTTACGAATGTGTCTGTCTGTCTTTTTGTGTGTCTGTAGATTTTTACCAGGTGTATAAGCTTAAATCCGCTATTTGCTCAGAGATAGCGGTAGTGAACATATTTAGCTACAATAGAAACGGCATGCTTTTTTTTGTGTGAGTTCGACACCTGTCTACATAAATCAGTGCACATAGTCAGTTTTTTTATACAACAACATAAATTTTTCCTTCAGTAATCATGTCTAGTTTTGTGCCAGAAAAGGAGCATTTGCGGGAAGCTCTACTTTTTTGCTTCAATTTGAAGAAATCGGCTGCCGAATCACATCGAATGCTTGTGGAGACCTATGGTGACAGTGCTTTATCGGAAACAACTTGCAGAGACTGGTTTCGTCGGTTCAAAGACGGTCATTTTGACTTGAGTGACAAGAAGCGTGAAAATCTATCCAAAAAATTTGAGGACCATGAATTACAGGCTCTTTTGGATGAGGACGATACACAAACACAAAAAATGCTTGCCGAACAGTTAGGTGTTACTCAACCGGCCATTTCCATGCGTTTACATGCCATGGGAAAGATTCAAAAAATGGGAAAATGAGTACCTTATGAACTGAACGGTAGGCAGATGGAGCGACACCAAAACACATGTGAAATCTTGCTTGCTAGACAAAAAAGAAAGTCGTTTCTGCATCGTATGGTGACTGGAGACGAAAAGTGGATTTATTTTGAGAATCTGAAACGAAGAAAATCGTGGGTCGATCCCGGACAACCATCAACTTCTTTCTCAAGACCTAATCGCTTTGGACGTAAGACGCAAGCGCGAGTGCCCTGATGAGAATGTGCTCCTTAAGGTCGATAGAACCTTAAGTAAATTAGCTTTCGTTTGCATTCCATTCCATTTTGTAGTAATTTAAAAACAAATAGGTACAAACGTCGCGACGCTCGCAAGTGCCCGAAGCGCGCAAGCGTCCCGAAGGACGCAAACGCGCCATCGCGCAACACGGAGCGCGAAGCGCGACGTGCGTATGAGAATGTGCCCGCGTATGCGGGCAGATTTTTTGTTATATTAGAAAGACCTGGTTTCTAATTCTAGCCATGAATGAGGATTTTTTTCCATAGAAATTTTATTTGAAAATTTTTAAATATAGTTAGTAGACTATATTTTCTTCTGAGATTGAAACTGACTAATCAATTTGATTAGTCAATTTGTTTGTTACGATAGATTTTCAATTTGCAGATGGCAGATTGAATTTCTGTTTAAGATTAAGATGAAAATTTAGATATTTTTTTGAATATCTAATTCTTGCTGTGAACAAACTTTTAACTTTTTTTCTTCAAGTTTGGAAACATTAAATAATTTATTATCTACAGTTATAACTATTTTTTTTGAAGAAATAATAATTTCAATTATTTATTTAAAAGTGTTGAATCATGATGGAATGAATCGCTGAATGATTGCAATAATTTTAAATAATTTGTTTCAAACAGATTTTAAATGCATTGGACGAAAAAAGCATCATATTTCTCTGAAAACATGAACACAAATTTCTAACTTTTTAGTAGAACATCGTTATAGACAATTACTATTATTTATAACAATAGTAATTGATGAGATATGGTCATTATTTGTTGCGAGCATAATTTTTAAGGGACATTTCAGCATTTTTGTGAGACAGCTGAATGGTTGATAGATCTGTAGGGTCGAAATTTACCTGTGGATTAAGTGAGTGTAGGCCAGATAACCATAAACGAGAAATTAGAGAAAGAAGGGATTGGTGAATATCTAGACCTAAACAGTTTCTTAATTAGACCAATAAAGATTATGTATTAAAGGATAAGCTCTAATCTTCTAAAAATTATCAGATTTTTTCATAAAATCGGAAATTCCAAACAATTTTATGCGGAAGAAATAGTATTTTTAAATAGTTTCCTTATCAGCAATACAATTTTTCCTCTTGCTAAAAGTGCATTGTAATATTGTAAGAATATTACTTCATCACAAAATTAATTCAAAAGATAAGAATAACCATTCTTATAAACAATTCTTGTAGCGAAATATGTAAGTTGAAGCTTTTATCAAATTAGAATTTACTTCAATTGCCAGGATTACAGAAATCCCGTAATTATTAATTTTTAATAATATGTGATAAAATCTTTCAATTAAAATTTTAAGAAATAAAAAAAAATGTTTGCACTTTTGCGAAGAAAGTTGTGTTTCAATGCAAAATTTTTAAACTTTTAAACCCTAGCACGAATTTATACAAATTGAATTTGTATAAATAATTTTTTATCGAAAATTCTTTTTTTCACTAAAGATTATTACCATTGATTTAATTGAATATTTATTAACATTGAAAAATTATTCTTTATTTGTTGAAATAAATAATATTTGTTTAAAAAATTGAAACTACGTGTTCTTTCTTATCTTTAGTATTATTAATCATGTAATTTTATTTTCAAATATTTTATAAATGTATAAGCAATAAATTATTTTTTATTTTCAACTACTTATCATGTAACCTTCATTATTTAACAAGCCATAATTTTTGTTAGCAAGTCTAATTTGCTACTTGGTTTAAACAATTCTTTTTCCAGATATAAATCAGGTTATATTATATATTAATAATTATTATTATGTTAATTAATTATTATATATTAAATCAGGTTTTATATAATCTGACTGGCAGTTTGATATATTATGGGGGCTTACAATGAAATTAGCAGAAATTTTTCCACCGAAGTATTGGTATTAATATTTTTGTTTCCAACTTTGTATAATTTTATAACTGTCCTCCTAGTTTGCAAGTGGAGAAAAAAAATTTTAAATGTATTATTTGAAAATAAAATTTCACGTAACGATGAAAAATGAAGAATTCTTCGAATTTTTGGAAACAAATTTTTTTTCAGCGAATGGTATTTGTTTAAATAATGAAAAATTAGTTCATTAATGTTTATAACTATTTTAGTGAACAAAACTATTTTAAAAAATTCAATTTTTAGGGTAGTTAAAAAATAATTAATCATTGTTAATAAATATCCCATTAAATCAATGGTAACAATCTTTAATAAAAAAAATAATTTTCGTAAAAAAGTTATTTAAACAAATTTAATTTTAATTTAACAGGAGAAACAGGAAAAACATAGAAGAACAAATTATTGTTTTAAAATAAATTATGTATGTTACGTTTTTACCTCAGGCGGTGTTGCCAAATTTTGTGAGATATGATCGTATTGCTCGTACTTAACTCATATATAATTTAATTTAATTAAATCAGACAATAAAAACCCCCGGATAACTATTTCCAAACTTCCACAATGATGTTTATTCCCTTCAAAAATTTTTTACATCGCGTTTTTTTTTATTACAGTCTTTATTGTGTCTGTAAAAAAACATTCAAGTTGTGTGTTTCAAACTCGCCTTCTCTTTGTCTCGGCATTTCTCATGCTGATACACCGACTTCGCGACGGTGTATTAGCTCATGCTTATACACCGACCTCTTTGCCTGTCATCTTACATCGTCCAGTTCACGAAAATTTTATAAGTGTATTCCTCTCATTTTCCGCATCGTGTCGTGAAATTCGTGTCGGAATAATAAAGTTTATTCCCGTCAAAAATTTTTTACATCGCGTTTTTTTTATTACAGTCTTTATTGTGTCTGTAAAAAAACATTCAAGTTGTGTCTTTCAAACTCGCCTTCTCTTTGCCTCGGCATTTCTCATGCTGAAACACCGACTTCGCTTACCCCCCACCTCTTTGCCTGTCATCTTACATCGTCCAGTTCACGAAAATTTTATAAGTGTATTCCTCTCATTTTCCGCATCGTGTCGTGAAATTCGTGTCGGAATAATAAAGTTTATTCCCGTCAAAAATTTTTTACATCGCTTTTTTTTTATTACAGTCTTTATTGTGTCTGTAAAAAAACATTCAAGTTGTGTGTTTCAAACTCACCATACCTTTTCCCATGCATTTCAGAGGACAGGGCCGTGATGAAAATGGGGGGCACCCGAAAAAATTTACATGTTCTCTTTATCCAACACCCTTAAAGGGTTGCGTCTGATTGGTTACCTTCCGTGCGACTGAACCACATTAATAACTGACTTCAAGTACTGGACACTTTGCAGCTACGATAGTGCCGAGCTGGCGACGCTTTCCTTTCGACACCTTATCTCTCCTTATGTAAGTTTGGGAGCGAACCCAAGTTCTAGAAAGACGACAACTGAGTGAACTGCAATCGGTAGAGCAGTGAAATTATTTCCAAGTCGATTTCAGTCACTGAAAGCTGAAATGTTTTAGCAAATGCACCATATTGGATCCATAATCTTGGATTCCGATATTCTGACCACACAATCGTAATCAACGACTTCAGGAACCCCCGAGTAACTATTTTTAAACCGATTTGAGGAAATTAAATTGCAGGGAGCATAATCGTTAACATACAGTCGCCATATTGAATCCGTCATCTTGGATTTCATAATGTCATATGTTTCATCAAAGTACCCATGCAAACACAGAATTTAGGCCCTAAAGGAATATTTCAAATCAACCCTTTTATAATTTATTTTAAAAAAATAATTTGTTCATATATGTTTTTCTCACGAAGGAATAATAAGGAGACTTATTTACAGGAATACCGAAATCGAGTGCGCTTGTGCGCAGATGACAGTACTTGTGTCAAAAATGTGTAAACAAATTTTCAGGAGAAAAAGTATAGGTAAGTACCTTTTAAATTTGTAATATGCGCACTCGATTTCGGTATTCCTGAGAATAAGTATGGCACTTACGGTCGAATTTTTATTTCCCAGTGGCGCTACGGAGTTAGGTCTCCTTATTATTTCTTCGCGGTTTTTCCTGATTATCGACGCCATATTTAGTCAGCCATTTTGAATTTCAAAAAAAACTCAACAGTTCTGAGAAGTAGACAAAAGCTGCTAAATTTTAAGCTCAAACCCGATCTTTTTAAGTCAAACCAATTTTGGGCAATAGGAGGTGTCCGGTTGAGAAAGATTGCCCCATTATATATAGGTAGTAATGTAATTTCAATATTTTCGGAAATAGTTAAATTTTGAAGAATTAACAATAAAAGTTCTTCATATTTTATAGAGTTGGATGGGATGAAACTTTTGTTCTGAATTTTTTTCTGATTGTGCAATTAAATTGATTCTTTTTATCGAGGGAATATTTGTGGGACGAAAAACCTGTACGAAAGTCTTCGAAACAAGGCCATGAAAGGAAGCATACTACTTGAACTGGTGCTGGAGGTTGATTCAATTTTTCAAGTAGAATTTAAGAAGTTTTACGGTGGCTGAGTTAAAGTATATTTTATTGCATTTAAATATTAAGTTTCAATTTAATATTTTATTTATCATACTGATTGTTCAGTGGACCGATTAAGTGAAAAAATGCATGGGGAAAGACGTGAAAATTCAATTTTCTCATAATATGTAACGGTTATTATTTGTATGGAGGGGGTAAAGCCTCCCTTTCTGCCCTACCGGACGCTTCAGTCGATCCAGGGTTGATTTTAAGGGTAGAATAAATAACAACAAATATTTTTAATTAACAAAATAGTAGTACAAAATATATGCTTCCTATAAGATACAATTCTAATTACGAGCTAAGTGTAGTGTGATAGTGTACTTTGTTTATAGTGTGTGTGTGTGTAAGTGTGTGAGTGTGTGTGTGAAATCGCGGTGACAATGTTTATGGTGTGAATGTGTAAACGGATGAACGGTTGTATTTGAGAGGTACGTGAATTACGTCATTATTGAGAACTGTAAGTAGAGAGAGTGCGTTGCTTTCGAGAGAGAGAAGCGTGTGAGCGAGCGAGTGTGTACGGTGTTACGTTGGAACCTGCGAAATATTAAGCGGTGTAAGCGATGATTGCGCATGCGTATAGTAAGCGGTAGACGAGGCGAGCGTCTCCTCCTGAGCCCGTCTCTCTCTCTTTAGGCGGTATACGGTACGGAGTGAGAGAGAGGGGTGAGGGAGGTTTAGTTCTCGTCTATTTAGACGGTTGCAGGTGCAAAACGGGTTTTCGCGGTTTGTCGGCTGTCGGTAACATCCCCAGGTTAGTTCAGTATTCATGGCTATGGTTGCGCCCTCTAGTCATGAATACTTTAGCCAGGTGTACGGCTGTAGTTGCACTTTCCAGTCGCACACCTGGTGGATTTCACCTGAAGAGTCTGTCCAGGTCGGTCTTACTCCAGGTCAGCTCGGGATTCACGGCTATGGTTGCGCCCTCTAG